>CM046790.1:39277059-39429452 GCA_025617405.1 Perca schrenkii | reverse complement strand
ATGTCTCTCTCTTTCTCATGGGAGGGCCAAATTCTCTGGGCAGGCAAAGCAGAGAAAGGGGAGGTAACCTTTCCCCTTATGACATCATAAAGGGAAGATTCCAGATCGGTCCATCTGAGCTTTCATTTTCTCAAAGGCAGAGCAGGATACCCAGGGCTCGGTTTACCATTTCTAGCCACTGGGGGACCATAGGCAGGCTGGGGGAACGCATATTAATGTTAAAAAACCTGATAAAGTGAAATTTTGCCATGCTATGGGACCTTTAAACTAGCTGGGGCTTTGTGCTGCGCTGCGCCAGGTGCAAGATAAAGTGTTAAGTGCCTGGATATGGGTTCCTTAAGTCATAACTCTTCCTCCTCTCTGTGAACTTGATTCCCTTCCATGACCACCGGTGGTTAAAAGGACACCAGAAGCGCTCCTGCAACTTTTTTCTATCGATTAATCATTTTGAATGAAACTGATGGCAGCTTGTTAAATGTGAATATCTTCTATTTTCTTCTCTCCTCTGTGACAGTAAACTGAATATCTTTGAGTTGTGGACAAAACAAGACATTTGAGGACGTCATCTTGGGACTTTTTGGGAAACACTATTCCACATATTTCACCATTTTCTGAAATTTTATGAACCAAGCAACTAATCTATTAATTAAGAAAATAATCAACAGATCAATCGACGATGAAAATCCATTTATCTTATCCTATCTGGATTTTTTTCATTCTTTTTCCTTCCAAATAGAACTTAATTGGACCCAAGCCGTTCAAATGTAACAGGCAAGCACGTCTAACGTGATAGTGTGAGCTACACATTCTCCATTCATGAATTTAAGAGCGTCTCAATCCGTCGCCTCACTTCCCCTCAGCTGTCTGTGCCGAGAGTAAGCCGTGCTAAATATAGCTCCGCTCTCTTTCTTTGAGATATTGTTTAGTTTTGTCTCGTGCGCTCTTCTTATCTCCGGTGCTGCCCCTCTTCGGCTGGAAATAAATTGAATCTGTCGTTGCTTCTCTGAGGACTTGACACAAAACCTGCACGTGTCCCTCAGTGTGCAGCTGCAGGGCTCACGTCAGCTGCTCCCTTATTCCCTTCTTCATCTTCTCTGTCCTCTTCGCTTGTGTGGCTTAATAGCTATAAGGGTTGGTAGTTTGATTCCTACTGGGAACGACTCTATAGTCTGAATCAGTGGAACTACATTTCCAGGATAATTGCCTGACAGAAGAATCATTAACTTAACGAAGCAACAATGATCCTGCTGTCTCCGGAAAACACCGGGATCTCACAATATTTGTACCCATAAGTACATTAATATGCGCACATAAATGCATGATTCATTAATTCTGAGTTATGCTGTACGTCAACTTAGTCTCACGGCAGTACGTGAAATGGTCACATTATTAAATCTATTGATTCTTGTTCACGGGGATGTTTTTGACGTTTTTTTCGTGGTGGCCAGCACGAAAATGTAAACTAATGTAATTAAATGGGAAGCATATGTCGTGGTCACAGCACGACTACAGTAGCGAGTAGTATGAAATGCCGAAAACCCGCCTAAGGAGGTTGGTTGGGGTGGTGGATGGGTCAAACAACACAGGCATCCTTTCCCCGTTGTTATTTCCCTAAACCTGTTGCGGTCTGCCGTTAGCCTCCACCGGGAAGCTGACAGCTTGATTCAGTCTTAAATAACGTTAACTCAAACCAAACACTGGGTAAAGCAGGCTACAGCTACATTAAGACTTTAAAGTAATAACAACAAAGACAAGTATCGATTGATTGTATTTTAAATGAGCACAAGTAAAGTAGAACTGACGTAACAGCTGATATATATTTTAACGTTTTTATTTCAGGTTTTATTTTGAGGGTCTTTTAAAGTGTCAAAAACTAAAAATATTAAAGATTTGTCCGGTGGTGGTCGCTCCGGTGTTTATTTAGTACAAAAATATGCCAACAGTTGTGCCGCCTGGCCGTCAGGTGTTTCAACATTGGTTTCAACGCATGCGTGATAAAAATAGTGTAGGGAAACCGTCACGTTTTCTATTACGTATTAATGCGCATATCGGATTGTGCAGGCAGCCCAGATCACATACCGACAAGGACTATGGTTAACTGCTCCTCAGATCTCTGCAGGGTAAATCCAGACAGCTAGCTAGACTATCTGTACAATCTGAGTTTTCTGTTGCACGACTAAAACTACTTTTGAACGTACACGAGTTCCACCAAAACAAGTTCATTCCCGAGGCTATTTTGCAGAGGCACCGTGGCTCCATCCGGCGCTTAGCGTCACCCAAGGCGATTGTGATTGGTTTATTTACTCCCATCCCGGAACGCTGTGTGGACTAGAGTCAGACTACTGACTACAGCTTTCATGAATTCATACCACTGTAACCCTAATAGTGTGTTTATTTGTTCTTCTTTCCTTCAGTAAATGAAACACGTTGGGCATGAATAGAGTTCACCCACAGGGAACTAATTGGATAAATAATCTCCCACCAGCAGATTGATTTGCCTGCAGTCCATCTGCATTATGGATTGGCTTAAAGTGAGAGTGAGTTTGCCTGAGCTTTATTCTTCCTCCACGATAAGGGATCCCTGAATCAGGCCTGCATGTTATCAGCTGATTGGTGTTCAGACTGGGCATCAGAAGAGACATTAAAGCTGAGGAAACAGAAAACCTGTAATTGCCTCCAACTTTAAGGTGGACTGGGTATAAACATGTAGCCTTTAACCGAGGGCAACCCCACCAAAACTACCTATTTAATACTCTCCTGTAAATGGGTTGTAAATGAAAGTGTAATTTCAGTTTTTCAACCTGGACCATATTTTCATATGCATTGGTGAATAAGTGAATAATGTAAACAAAAATCTTTGAAATTGGTCCAGTAACCGCTGTAACCGGCAGCCGTGAACCAGACTGAAATGTAACCCAATAGGACAAATGTTCAGCGTGAGTTAACCTGTTGTTGCCGCTGACAGACTCAGATTATTATTCTAAGTGTCTGACAACATTATGGAAATGATCCCTACAGAGATAAACCTTTTATTTAAAGAGTAAGATCCTTTTTGTTTAAACGTACAATATGTAATTTTCTGCCGCTAGGGGTCTCTCAATCAAAACAATGCATGTAAAGACGGACTTTTGATGACGCCTTGTAGTGGCATTATGGGAGTTGTAGTTTAATACAATTGCTGATTAAAATAGATCTGTTCATGGATAGGTTTATCCATTACAGTTTTATCCTTGTTACGTTTAGTAACGTCTACGTCATTCTGATAAAATAGCTGCAGTTTCCCCCAAATAATTAAGTTTTCTTGATTCGATTTGTATTGGTAGCTAACGTTAGCTAGCTAGTTGACAAGTTAGCGAGCAAGCAAGCTAACATTAGCCAGCAACTAACAATATCACAATAGCCTATATTTCACCTCAGTGTCACTTTTTGGATGTTTTCAGCACCGGGGGGAAAAGGGTTTGTTGTAATGTTACTCAACACCTCTGAGAGACTTAGCTACTTCGCGACTGGGGCCGGCCGCCGAGTATCTCTGGTGCCAAGTCGCGGTCCTGGAGATACCGGCCGAGGATACGCTGAGAGACGTAGCACATTACGTTAAGCTGGATCAACTGATATTGAAATGTATCAATAAATAAGATCTCTGCTGTATTACTGTGTTGTAAGTGGCATGTAATCAATGATAAAAGTATGCTGTGTGGCAGAAAGCAAGCTGTGGAACAGTTACTGAGTGTTATTCTTTCAGTGAGATTGTATGATTTACGATTACTCTCGAACGTATCATCTGTGTTTTGACGGGAGTTAGAGGAACCAGAGGGGTCAAAGGTTTTATGATGCCACTCACCGCTGCCAAACTACCAGACTCCATGTAAATAATCAGGACTTTTAGCGTGTATAGAGCCAGCATATCTCCACCAGACTCCATGTAAATAATCAGGACTTTTAGCGTGTATAGAGCCAGCATATCTCCACCAGACTCCATGTAAATAATCAGGACTTTTAGCGTGTATAGAGCCAGCATATTTCCACCAGACTCCATGTAAATAATCAGGACTTTTAGCGTGTATAGAGCCAGCATATCTCCACCAGACTCCATGTAAATAATCAGGACTTTTAGCGTGTATAGAGCCAGCATACTTCCACCAGACTCCGTGTAAATAATCAGGACTTTTAGCGTGTATAGAGCCAGCATATCTCCACCAGACTCCATGTAAATAATCAGGACTTTTAGCGTGTATAGAGCCAGCATATTTCCACCAGACTCCATGCAAATAATCAGGACTTTTAGCGTGTATAGAGCCAGCATATCTCCACCAGACTCCATGTAAATAATCAGGACTTTTAGCGTGTATAGAGCCAGCATATTTCCACCAGACTCCATGCAAATAATCAGGACTTTTAGCGTGAATAGAGCCAGCATATCTCCACCAGACTCCATGTAAATAATCAGGACTTTTAGCGTGTATAGAGCCAGTATATTTCCACCAGACTCCATGTAAATAATCAGGACTTTTAGCGTGAATAGAGCCAGCATATTTCCACCAGACTCCATGTAAATAATCAGGACTTTTAGCGCCTATAGAGCCAGCATATTTCCACCAGACTCCATGTAAATAATCAGGACTTTTAGCGCCTACAGAGCCAGCATATTTCCACCAGACTCCATGTAAATAATCAGTACTTTTAGCGTGTATAGAGCCAGCATATTTCCACCAGACTCCATGTAAATAATCAGGACTTTTAGCGTGTATAGAGCCAGCATATCTCCACCAGAGTCCATGTAAATAATCAGGACTTTTAGCGTGTATAGAGCCAGCATATTTCCACCGGACTCCATGTAAATAATCAGGACTTTTAGCGTGTATAGAGCCAGCATATTTCCACCAGACTCAATGTAAATAATCAGGACTTTTAGCGTGTATAGAGCCAGCATATTTCCACCAGACTCAATGTAAATAATCAGGACTTTTAGCGTGTATAGAGCCAGCATATTTCTACATGTAAATGAGGGAATTAAGGGTTTATTTCAACCAAACCAGAGTGGTGATTGTTGGAACAGTGGAAAGATGAACCAATACGGCTTTTGATAGATTTATTTTGTTTCTGTCCACTTTCAATGAAGTGTGTTTTAAGATGATAAAAGTACTGATTTTTAAAATGGAGTTTGGTGAGTTTGGCAATAGCGATTTCTGTTTCAAGGTAAACAAAAAAAAAGGTCTGTGGGGATCATTTCCATAATGTTGTCAGACACTTAGAATAATAATCTGAGCCTTTCAGCGACAAAGCCAGCCCTTTTAGCCCTTTAATGTTAGTGTTAACGTGTTGACCTTATCTTAACCACACACTGTGTCACAGGCTTCACACTGTTTGAGTGCACATCTGTGTTATGTGACAGAACAGAGCTGACACCTTTACAACAGAGAGAGAGAGAGAGAGAGAGAGAGAGAGAGAGAGAGGTGTGTGAGCTGCTGTCGGGAACAGAAATTAATTTTATCCCACCTAATCGACCCCCTCGTATCCTACGAGACCCGTCCGTCTCTGTCGGCCGCCGGTTCCGATTAGTTTGCGGTGTTTCCAGGCAGAGTATCCCAGCAGACGTGTCGGTGGCGCGGCTGACTCCAAAGATCGTTTATAAAAGAGAGGATATATCACTCCGCGCGTTATATCAGACTAGCCACAATAATAGAGCACTGTGATGATGGAACAGGGACAGGTTTTAGCCTAACCCTCCTGCTGTTGTCCTCGGGTCAAATTTGACCCATTTTCAAAAAGTTTCTATATCAGAAAAAAACATTTCTAACAAGAACGTTGAAAAAAGTGACAAAAGTGTCAGGAAAAGCTTCAAAAACGTGTCGAAAAAACACACAAAAACGTCAAAAGGTGCAGAAAAAAACGTTGGGAAAAAGTCACAAAAATGTTGAAAAAAGTGACAAAAACATTGTTGGAAAAGCAACAAAAGTGTCGAAAAAGACGTCCAAAAACGTTGAAAAGAAGTTTAAAGTTTTGACCCAGAAAAACACAAAGTTGCATGGTCGAAAGGGAAGACTACACAATGGTTAAGGAAAGTCAAATCAGCTCTACTGACATAAAATCACTAAGAACACAAACAATAAAGCACAGCGACCAGCAGCCATTCTGTAACAAGGGATCAATGTAAACAATAGGCTAGTTATGTTGCGTTATTGCATGATAATAGTGTAAGGAAACATTTTGTTAATATGTGGCGCTGGATGACGATATGAGGCTAATTACATGAAAAACCTAAACAGCCCGGTGTTCAACACACCACCAATTTAAATAGCCGTCTCTTGTCGGGGCGGGACGTGCCTGAATTCTTTTTTCAGTGTTCATTTTCCGTTTTTTTCTGAACGTTTCTTCAAACATTTTTCTCTACGTTTTGTCCAACAAAAAAAAATATTTCTATAGTGGCCAGTAAAAATTTACTTCGGGCAAGTAGCATTTTTTCTTTTTCACCGACCGGACAAGTGGGAAAAAAAACCTGAGCGTTGAACCGTGAGTAGAAAAAGCAGATGTTGAAGAAAAAACAAACAGAGAGGAGTGAGACCTCCTCCTGATCTTGGAGGCTCTTTGTCTCCTCCTCCACTCTGCCCCCCCCTCCCAACCCGACCTGCTGCAGTGACGTCACACAGGTAGCGAGCTAATGGTAGTGTCAACAAAACAAGACGTCACACCGAGAGGCCGACGTGATTGGCTCAGAGCGCCCCAGATATCCCGGCGCTGCACGAGGAAAAAGGGGGAGGAGGACAGTTGCTATGCAGGTTACTGGAGAGGGAGGAAGACACACACACACACACACAAACATCAGTTGTGAAGCAGCTGATGAGAAAAGCAGCATGAAATTATCTGTTGGGGACAAATCTGATCTATATATATATATATATATATATATATATATATATATATATATATATATATATATATATATATATATTCTAAATAGTAAAACACACATGCTGTTATGGACATCTTTCGGATTCTTAGGTAGGCTACATTGTTCTATAATTTACACTGTGAACTTTTTTCACATTCTTCTGACAGACCTGTCCAGCTTTGTTTTTAAAAACATGTTTTTTAATAATATCTATTTCAGACTGTTTTTTGTCATTTTGTCATTAAATGAATCTTAATTGCCTTCATACTTTTAACGTACTGTATGTTATCCTGTTGCCATATACACACATATACACACACACACACTTACACACACACACACACACAAAATTAGTCACACACACACAAACTTACTCACACACACACACACACACACACTTACTCACACACACACACACACACACACACACACACACACACACACACACACACTTACACACACACACACACACACACACACACAAACTTACTCACACACACACACACACAAACAAACTTACTCACACACAGACAATTATACATACACACACACACACACACACACACGTTTGGAGTCCATTTTTTCTTGTAAATGTGGAATTTTTCTTAAAAATAAAATTAACATATTTCTTCCCCATCTCATTTCCTTCCATACATGTAATATAAGAATGTAATCCTGAAATTGAATAGTTTGCCCAGTTTTCCTTCTTAAATGTCGAACATTCTAGTAAACACACAGAAATAAAACAAATTAGCCTAATGAATGCAAGAATATTAAATATAAATCTCTCTAAGGTAAATGTAAATTTTGCTGGAATATATGTTATTATATTATATATACGGTATATACTGTATTCAATATTTCAAAGGAAACCTCTTTAACTTTTGTTATTAAGACAGAATTTGTCTCCAAATGACCAAATTTCCTGCCAATTCATTTCTCCACAGAGCAGAGCAAACCAGGTTGTTTTTATAACGCAGGGTACGTCCTACGTCACCACGTTGACCCCTTGACGTTGCGGAAGTGAACACGTGTGGTAGAAGGAAATCACAACGCATGTTGAGAGGCCACGGGCTGTTTTCAGGTAATATTGTATCCCCTTTTTCACTAAATATCAGGAGTTATTTAAAAAAACAAAAAACTGAAGTCTAAGCTGCGTGGTGTTATAATGTGCGCGAGGTTTCCTCTCTGGCAGCTAAATGACAAACGTCTGAAAACGAGCATTAGCGCGGCTCAACTCCTACGCCATTAACTCGTTAAATGAGGTGATTATCGGCAGCTCAGTGTATTTTAACGACTGTGTGGTGTTTCAGGATCAGAAGTCAACCCTCCTTTTCACCGTCGCCATGGCCGTGAGAGCATCGTTTGAGAAAAACAACGAGATCGGCTGCTTCGCCAAACTCACCAACACGTACTGCCTGGTAGCCGTCGGCGGCTCCGAGAACTTCTACAGGTACAACTACCTTTTTAATACACCTTGTACTTAAGTTACAGGCAAAACTACCTTTAAATGGTAACACTACCATTTTAATACACCTTGCCTTGTTCTTACGTTAAACTACCTTTTAATAATGCACAATCAGTTTAAACAGCTCTGAGGTCGCTAGCGCTAAACCCACCAGACTCCATTTAAAAAAACAGTATTTTTAGCGTGTATAGAGCCAGCATACTCTCAGATGTAAATCAGTAAACTGTGTGTTTATTTCAACCAAAACGAGAGTTGTGATGGTTGGAAAAGTGGAAAGACGACTCAAAATGGCTTTTCATAGTTTTATTTAGTTTTTGTCGGCTTTGAATGAAGTGTATTTTACGACGCTAAAATAACTGTTTTATTTACATGGAGTCTAGTGGGTTTATCGAACGCAATTTCGCAGATGTTTTTAGGTTTCAACAAAGGATCTTACTCTTCATCAGAAATGTCTACCTCCTTAGGAATCCTTATCCATAACTCCCGTAGACACAAAAACAGCAACAAAATAAATAAGACTTAAATCACTGACACTGTACTGTATTTATTCCCAGTAAAAAACATAAAATATCCCAAAGCCCCTTTTCGCACATCTGCATCGTGTCTTATGAGTACTCTTGTCTTTTAACTTTTGTGAGTTTTTTTTGTGTATATACGGGTTTGTTAAACTTCTACAGGTGTTACCTTTTTAATTACGAATGAACATTTAGGGGGCAAAAACAATTCCCTACCTTTTTTATTTTTTATTATACGGTTTAGGTGAAACACCTGAGCTATTTGTGGCAGCCCTCTAAGCCGAATGAATGTTTTCTGAGATCTAATGACTCTAGTTGGACTTCTTTAGCCTTAAGTTTTGTCTTTAAGGTTTTTTTTAGTGTCATGTATTTATTGTCTGCTCTAGCTTTTCCAACGTTCCAAAATGAGGCTCAACACTACCACAAACTGAGTACAAAGAGACGCCAAATGGCCACAGAGACTCAAAAAGACACAGCATGACTACAAATAGAACACAAAAACCCACAAAGAGATAGAACACAATGTATGGAGGGGGAATTGCATCAAGCTTGGTTGCCTAAACCACAGCCAAGCTTACCGGGCTGTCCCGTTTCACACATCTGCATCATGTCTTGTCTTTTAACTTTTGTGAATACACTGATCTGAACTGCATACACTTGAATCATCTGGTTTGTTTATTAGCATGGAGGCTAAATTAGCTTCCACTGCTGGGACCAAACCTGATTTTCTTCCCGGTAATTTCAGCTTTTGACTTTATGTAAGATGAGGTGTGTCAACTTAATGACAAAGTACATGTAAACACACACACACACACACACACACTACGGTTCAAAAGTGTATTCTACTGCCACATAGCTTGAATGAATGAATACATACATACAAAAGAATAAACCAAAAACTTCAAATGCAAGACACAAAAGTATGTAGAAAAAGCAAGAATAAGTACAGTCTGTATGTAGAGCAACAGGGGGGCGCCAAATTATTGTTAATTTCCTGAAAGTTTTTTCAGAAATTAAAAATGCCTTAACATGAATCCATCATATTATTAGCAAATAAAAAAAATCTGCCTATTTGTGGAAAAAGCCCCGCTGAATATTAGGCTTATTGGCCTATACCGTATGTAAGGTAGTCACTAAAATAGCCATCCACAGATTCAGTTCATCATATGGATTCAATGTATGTTTTACATTAAAAGATGATTCATAAATCATGCCCACAATTATTATGTTAATAGCTTAGTATTCTATGCACTAAAAAGGTATGTATAAAGGCTTTAGGCTATTGAAAGGCCCAGTTTAATATGCAACTTCATTTTATACAATACATGTATTAGGGGTCCCTGATGGGTCTCTCTCTCAGCTAAGGGGTCCTTGCCTTAAAAACCGTTGAAGACCCCTGCTGTAGAGGACTCGTTTAGTCTTTTGGGTGAGTGGTGTGTGACCAACCAGGCAGACAGAAACGACCCGTTGGTTTCCTGGCGGGGCTGCAGTACGTTGATCGCCTGTTGTTTGTGTCACCGCAGTGTGTTTGAGGGTGAGCTGTCAGAAACCATCCCGGTGGTTCACGCGTCCATAGCCGGCTGTCGCATCATCGGGAGGATGTGCGTGGGTGAGTAACGATCTGGACCGCACACACACACACAGATGCGCTGACCACACGCCCAGTGACGCATATTGACAACATATTATATATTGATTTTTCATGTAGAAGAACCTTATTTTGCTGATATTTTAAACACAACATCAGGGACTACAGATGGAAATTAGCCTGTACATTTACGTGTTAGACTCTTTTGTAAATGAAATACACACAAACCCTTTTTTACCCCCCCCCCCTCTCCAAACTACAACATCCCATTAATAATACCAGAGTTATGATGACTTTTGTGTGTCTGTGGTCGCCAGGGAACCGCCATGGTCTCTTGGTGCCCAACAACACGACGGACCAGGAGCTGCAGCACATCAGGAACTGTCTGCCAGACGCCGTGAAGATCCAGCGAGTCGAGGAGAGGCTGTCGGCGCTCGGCAACGTGGTCGCCTGCAACGACTATGTGGCGCTGGTCCACCCCGACCTGGACAGGGTGAGACGGGCACACACACACACACACACACACAAACACACCTTGGTGGAAAACACTGCTGCAGTATCATGGTCGGCCAAGTGTATGTTATTACACACACAGACACCGTCGACGGAGCAGGCAGAGGAGAGGGAGAGCAGCGTCTGACGGGGCAGAGAGAACCCCGTCTTGTATAGACATTCTAACATGTATACAGTACAGGCCAAAAGTTTGGACACACCTTCTCATTCAATGTGTTTCTTTATTTTCATGACTATTTACATTGTAGATTCTCACTGAAGGCATCAAAACTATGAATGAACACATATGGAATTATGTACTTAACAAAAAATTGTGAAATAACTTGGGCTGGGTACCGAACGTCGATACTTTTATGGTATCGAAAAATACTCCAATCCTATGAGTATCGAAAAATTCTTTATCTTTAGGTGCCAAATTTCGGTTCCAAAAGCATCTGAGCGCGTAAGCGCAAGCTTATCTGTCCTCTCTGCATATTGACACAGAGCGGAGCTCCAACCGACACGCACGCACGCACACACGGAGAGGTGCGGACGGAGTAAACTGTCTGCAGTGTTGTTGAAGTCACAGAGTCACGGTTGGTCTCAAGTGTGGTTACAGTTTTTTAAAACTTCACACAGACAGCGTTTGCTGCGATATGATATTAATGGCGAGCCAAAAACGGTCGCGATGCTGTTGCCGTTACACTTCCTCTTACAAGCAGCCACAACGGTGGTTTCTCTGCCCTGATGACTGACTGACAGGCTGAGCTGGCAAGGCAAGGTACTTTTATTAATGTTACTCTGAGTGAGCAGTTTTACCAGATTTTTTTAACAATAACTGTTGTGATTCACAATTAAGGTGGAAAATAAAAGCTTTGTGTTTAATGTATTTTTGTTGATGTTGAAATGAATTTTAAAACATGGTATCGAAAAAAGTATCGTTAGGAATCGGTATCGAAAAATTCTGAACGATACCCAGCCCTAGAAATAACTGAAAACATGTCTTATATTTTAGATTCTTCAAAGTAGCCACCCTTTGCTTTTTTTGATAACTCTGCAAACCCTTGGTGTTCTCTCAATGAGCTTCATGAGGTAGTCACCTGAAATGGTTTTACCTTCACAGGTGTGCTTTGTCAGGGTTCATTAGTGGAATTATTTCCCTTATTAATAAAAAAGCAAAGGCTGGCTACTTTGAAGAATCTAAAATATAAGACATGTTTTCAGTTATTTCACACTTTTTTGTTAAGTACATAATTCCATATGTGTTCATTCATAGTTTTGATGCCTTCAGTGAGAATCTACAATGTAAATAGTCATGAAAATAAAAAGGAAACTCATTGAATGAGAAGGTGTGTCCAAACTTTTGGCCTGGACTGTATACATTAGATTTTATATTTCAGTTGATACTTAGGGTTTGTTTTATTTGCTTATTTCACATAAATAAAGATGTAAGAAATCAAGTTTGTTTCTCAAATTTTCATCATCTTTATAAAGTAAACAAACCAAAAAATGCAAAGCTCATTAAGTTCTATTTTTCATTTGCAATATTTTTTTTTATTTTTTTTGCCCAGTGCTTTAAGAGCTTGTTCAAAGGCTCAGCCTGGACCATTTTAAAGGTTTGATACTGCTGATGAACGCAGCATACTGCACTCGTCTGCAGTATGTAGAAGGTGGTTTTGAAAACGAAGCCACAGAGGTCCACGCTTTCATCTAAACTTGGCGTTTTCAGCGTGTAGCTCGCCAGCTCAAAGGTCGTTGTTTGGAAGAGAAGAGAGTTTGAGAACCGAAGATGAGGGACGTCTGGCTTTATCGTGGAAGTGTACCTCCCGTTGATCCAGAAGACATCTTCACTAGTGTGCAGGCTTTCCTCCTTCATAGTGTCATAAAGTCAACATTCATATCGCCTTTTTGGCTAAACGTTAGAATAAGTGAGCAAAGTCTGCACATTTGTGGTTTCTTCTAATAAACTAAACAGGTTATTGTTGAGTCAAATAAATAGCCAAGCAGACTGATCCCATGAAGTGGCGTATGTATGACATGCCAATTCGTATGCCATTTTGGCGTGTTATGAAGAAGAATCGTTTTTTAGCGCGTTTATCAACGCCGTTCGGCCTCCATTGACCTACATTACATGTACATTTTCGCCGTAACGAGTAGTATGAAGGGACTAGACATATATGTGGATAGCTCAAAATGCGTCCAGGTAACACGCCACCGGGCTTTAGGAGAGTGGCGTATATATTTACACAAAGTCATGATGTCACTTTGAACCAAGAGAGATGGATTCATTCAAGTTGACGTGTGAATTGACATGAGCAGTCAAGTTGCAGATGAGATCCCTGTGACAGGTTGATGTCTTACATCGTGTCTCTCTCTCCCCCAGGAGACGGAGGAGATCCTGGCAGACACTCTGAAGGTGGAGGTTTTCCGTCAGACGATAGCGGAGCAGGTCCTGGTCGGCTCCTACTGCGCATTCAGCAACCAGGGAGGCCTTGTCCACCCAAAGACGTCAATAGAAGACCAGGACGAGCTGTCGTCTCTGCTCCAAGTTCCCCTCGTGGTGAGTTTGACTTCTCTATCATCCCACGGCTCTTACGATGCTAAAAGTCCTGATTGTTTACATGGAGTCTGGTGGAGATATACTGGCTCTATACACGCTAAAAGTCCTGATTATTTACATGGAGTCTGGTGGAGATATGCTGGCTCTATACACGCTAAAAGTCCTGATTATTTACATGGAGTCTGGTGGAGATATACTGGCTCTATACACGCTAAAAGTCCTGATTATTTACATGGAGTCTGGTGGAGATATACTGGCTCTATACACGCTAAAAGTCCTGATTATTTACATGGAGTCTGGTGGAGATATGCTGGCTCTATACACGCTAAAAGTCCTTATTAATTACATGGAGTCTGGAAGGAGTTTGGTGATGTGGATTTTGGGGCTGTTTCATGTTAAACTAAAAGGATCTTACTCTTTAACTAAAAGGTGTATCTCTGTAGGGATCCATCCCATAATGTTATCAGACACTTAGAATAATAATCTGAGTCTATCAGCAGCACAAACAGAATACGTTAACATGACATGGCATCTTGTTTCTCTCTTAATACCGGACCATTTTCAAAGATTGTTGTTCCCATCAGTCACTCAGACACAGACATATGTGACAATAGGGTCCTGGTTGAGAGAAACCAAACTGTAAATGCTACCCTCCTACCTTCCTGTCCAGGCCGGCACGGTGAACCGAGGCAGCGAGGTGATCGCCGGTGGGATGGTGGTCAACGACTGGTGCGCGTTCTGCGGCCTGGACACCACCAGCACCGAGCTGTCGGTCATTGAGAGCGTCTTCAGACTCAGCGACTCAGCGCAGCCCTCCGCCATTGCCACCAGCATGAGGGACTCGCTGATCGACAGGTAAATCAAAGACACATACAGACATGCACACACAGAGACGCACATACATACATACAGACACACACTCACAGACAGACAGACACACAGACATATGTACATACAGACTAACGCACACACAGACACACACGTACACAGAGACCTGCACAGGCACACACGTAAACACAGACACGTACACACATGTACATCGAGACCCAAACACACACATAAACACACGCACACGTTCACACACACACAGACACACATACAGAGACACACGTGTACATACACACACAGCCATTAAGTGTTGTTTCTGTGTGATTTAAGCCCCTCCTCTCCTCTGTTTCCCATCAGCATGGCGTAAGCCGCCTGTGCCGCGGTCCCCCCGGTCTCTGGCGTGAAGCCGACGCGCTGCTGGACCTCATGTCCCAACTGTAAACTCCTCGTTCCACCCAGTCCACTTCACTGTCCCTCCGACGTCTCAGCTCCCACCTGCAGCCTTGTTCCAGCCTTCACTCTGCACCCGGCTTCATCTTTCTCAAACGGTTCCACTCGGCTTTCAGCGAGGAAAAGAGACTGGTGGAGGGGGAGGGGGGTGTTTTTCTTCTCAAAGGAGAGAGCGTTGTGTTCAGAGGCTTACAGATGTTAACGTGCAGAAACAGTGAAGTCGAGGAATCTGATATTTCAGCCTTTTGTGGCACTTGATGTGAATATTTTTAACCAAACGGGGAGAAATAAGGTTTGACGTTTTCTCCCAGTTTGGATAGACCAAAAGTGGCCGAGGCTGTACTCTAGAAGGTGTTAAAAATCCAATTTATTTTTGTGCCTGTATCATCAGATAGTCACCATATAAAAGAGTGTATAAACACACACACACACACACACACACACACACACACACACACACACACATATATATATATATATATATATATATATATATATATATATATATATATATATATATATATATATATATATATATATATATATATATATATATATATAGACACACACACACACACACACACACACACAGACAGACGCACAACTCTTAGGTGTATTGGGGATGTAATTCGAAACGAAATGGGAACTCGGTAGACGGTACATCAGCGCTGTCGCTTCTCGCCTTTAAGGGATTTGAACCCCCGACCGTCGCCAACGTGTGTCTGATGCTTAAAGAATGTAACTAAGAACAGAGACGAGGCAATCGTTTCAAAGTAAGGCGCTCTTTGAAGGATTTAAAGAGTAACGAGTGTTTAATCATTGGATGTGATAATGTATTTGTCCGCAGAGCTGCTGACGTTCAACGTGCGCTATGATAAAACGTGCACGGGGAGAGCGTGACGCGAGTCAGTGGTCTGGTTTGTCGTGTTTTCATCAGACCGCATGAGTGCTAGCCTTTTACTTCAGTCTTTCTGTAACAAACGGACGCCTGTCTGGGGAACTCCAAACATGGTTATTTCTTAAACAGCACGTCTTGTCTGTCCTGTAAAATCAAATAAAGTCACCCTCTTTTTATCAGTGTCTGTTCTTTTTGACATCAGGGTGTCTCCGTGGGAGCAGGAGGAATCTCGAGTGCAGAAGAAATACCAGAAGTCTTGTAATGTGATGTGTTTGGGTTTAAGGTTTTTAGGCTATATTTACAGTATTGTCATCGCTTTCCGTTGCTGTCAGACAGCCCTTGATGACGGGGAAACATGAGCAAGAGCATAGTATTAACTCACTTACACTTCCGTTCATAACATGACTAGATTTTAAAGGTCCCATGGCATGAAAATGTCACTTTATGAGGATTTTTGACATTAATACAGGTGTGGAATTCTACACCAAGGCGGAATTTTGGGAAAGAGACTTCAGATACAGGTTTAGGTGACCACTAAGGTCTATATAAAAGAGACTTCAGATACAGTATTAGGGGACCACTAAGGCCTATATAAAAGAGACTTCAGATACAGTATTAGGGGACCACTAAGGTCTATATAAAAGAGACTTCAGATACAGTATTAGGGGACCACTAAGGCCTATATAAAAGAGACTTCAGATACAGTATTAGGGGACCACTAAGGCCTATATAAAAGAGACTTCAGATACAGTATTAGGGGAACCACTAAGGTCTATATAAAAGAGACTTCAGATACAGTATTAGGGACCACTAAGGCCTATATAAAAGAGACTTCAGATACAATATTAGGGGGCCACTAAGGTCTATATAAAAGCATCCAAGGAGCACCATGTCATGGGACCTTTAATAACTTTCACCACTGCTCATTTTATAAAGGACGCTGTCGGTACATGATCCGTGCTGCCTGCACGATCCGTGCATGCACAAGATGTTCGCGCGTGGGCTGTTGTACGAGGATTTACAACACTGCACGGTCTGTTCCACGCTTCCGGTCGACAGCCTCCACAGGCAAGCTAATGTTAGTTTAATTCGGCTAAGCGCTAGCTGATTGTAGCGGTCTGCTGTTAGCCTCCACATGCAAGTCAAACAAACCTCAGTGATCCAATGTCTTTGATAATCTACATGTTTTTCTTGCGGTAGCCTTTCTACAATAAGCCGTGCTAAAAGTTACTATAATCCACATGTGTCAAACTCAAGGCCCGCGGGCCAAATCCGGCCCCTTGTAGATTTAGATCCGGCCCGTACATCAATTTGGGTTCACAATACATTTTGGCCCGCATAGTTGTGCGCCAAACCAAAACACAGGAAAGCAGACTGCGACTCAGAAATTCCCACAGAAGCAGAGAGTTTTCATATTCAGGCTGGGAAACAGGTTGTTGTTGTTAAAACAATAGTATTTCTTGATTTGCTAAATTCTATGATGGCAAAAGAACTCTTTTGATGACTTTTGTAAGGCTTCATGTCAACAAAAATGTGACAAAAAGCAACACATTTACAAAAAGGTGACAAATGTCTGAGAAAGCCACTAAAAAGTTGGAACAAAAACAATAAAAATGAGGAAAAAAGCTACCAAAATGTTTTTTAAAAAGTGACATGCAGTAACAAAAGCACATCAATAAACTCTACATGTCTGGCCCTTGGTGGGATTCTCTTTTTCCAGAGTGGCCCCTAGTGAAAATGAGTTTGACACCCCTGCTATAATCCGTTCAAGGAGTTGATAAGCAGACAGATTAGCTAGCAAGTTGATAAGTTGTCTACTTCCACTTTATAAACAGACAACCATAGCAGCTAACGTTAACGTTACTGTCTGTACACGATCCGTGCTGCCTGCACGATCCGTTCTGCGATGATAATCATGTTTTGCGATGATTTACGACATTGCACGATCTGTTCCACGCTTGCGCGCATTTTTAAAATTTTTGAATTTCTTCATTTCACAGCGCTCTAGTTTCGAGCATGGATGTATTAAGTCAACATCAAGGAGTATTTTGAACAAAAAAATGGCTGAAAAGTTTCTTCTTTATGTTGCCCTTAGGCAATATTTGGTTGACGGGCTGTTGGATCCTGCCCAGTGATGCCACGTAACGCGTTACTCTAATCAGAGTACTTTTTTCAGTAACGAGTAATCTAACGCGTTACTATTTTTCAAACCAGTAATCAGATTAAAGTTACTTATCCAAGTCACTGTGCGTTACTATTTGTCATTTTCCTTAGTAAAAATATATATTTTTGCTTTCTTCTTCGTCTCAGGGAGTGAAGTCACGTATGCGACAAATCACATTTTCAGCATGAGGACAGTTCTTGTGTACCACGCAGCGACACAAACGTAAACAACAATGGAGGGAGGAGAGAGATTAGCGCTTCTAGCTGGAAATCCAGTCACTATTTAGAGTTTGTGTCAGCCAAAGACGGCAATATTAAGGTCCGTTGTAAACTCTGTGCTGGTGGCGACTACGTCAAATTTGAAGAACCATTTGGAGTCGCAGCACTGCAGTCAAACTTACAGAGAAAGTCCCAGCAGGTGGAGCGAAGCAGAGAGAGGGACGTCCCCCACCACCCAAACAACTAAAGCTGGACTTCGGTGCAAAACCAGTAAGTGGGGGAGAGTTGAAGAAGTTGGTCGGGCAGTAGGCCTATGTTGTAGAGGAAATGCTGCCCTTAAACACGGTTGACTCGCTCTCTTTCGTGCCATAATAAACCAGATCCTACTACTACTGGCACGACGATCTGCCTCACAGTAAACCGGTTGTCATGTTTATGTTGAGGCTGTGGGGGTGTTGTCGGCAGCTGCTGCATGTAACTAATAAAGTAACTTGTAATCTAACTTTGTTACTTTTAAAATCAAGTAATCTGTAAAGTAACTAAACTACTTTTACAATCAAGTAATCTGTAAAGTAACAAAGTTACTTTTTCAAACTGTGGCAACACTGATCCTGCCTAGAAAAAGGTCACGCAAATGACTGGAAATTTCGTTGCAAGAGGTAAGTTAGTTTTGGTATGTAAAATAATATTAGCATTAACGTTATGCTGCTAACGTCAACCGATACACCTGTTTTAGTTAGCACTAGTAGGCCTACTAATGTGTGTGCGACAAGGGATCTTTTCGCACATTTTCGTTTATGACTAGCTACTTCGTCATTAGGGACTGTTCGTTATTTATGGAATGGACCACCGGAGGAAAATGGGGGAGGGTCTTGTGTTTTTATTCTTTGTTGATGGGAGGGTCATCCAATTCTTTTTAGTCTACGGGGGAGGGTCACCTCCTCTAGTAAAAAATATTTATTAATTTAATGATTAAATAAGGTAATGTCTCCAAACTTACCTCAATTATAACTTGTCTCCTGTTAGTTATACTACAGCACTGACTTAAAAAAAAAAGTTAAATTAATAAATATTTTTGTTGCATCTCTTTTCGGTGTTGTAATTTGTAGACGTCCCTAAGCACTCGTCTAACTGCCGGCAGCAGCAGCAACAGCAGCAGAGAGCAGAAGCCAGCAGGCAAGTGTTATTTACATAAACTTCTGGTGTACTTACAAACTTTCCAATCCATCGTTGTATGAGTACATAACCTATTTGTACTAGTGTAGAAGTTTGGTATCATTTTGGCATTATTAGTGGGGTAACTTACGAGATACATCACTGGATCCATTAGCCCCTGCGCTAAGCTATTCAGCTGATAACACTACGCTAACTCTCCCAATGTTCGACCCAGGTGAAAAAAGCTACTGGGGGGGGTGTTTGGCTCAAGGTCATGGTGCAAAGGACCCTAGGGTGAAATTACTCCGAACCATCACTTTAAAAGACCATCAGTACGTCCTCACGGTGACAGACCTGTTCACCAAGTGGGTCATCGCTGAGCCTTTGAAGTTTGCCTCCAGCACTGAGGTGGCTGAGGCACTTGTGCCAAAACTGTGGGCTACACGTTTGGTATGATCCAGAAAATCATCACAGACAGGGGCCGAGCATTTGTTAACGAGGTATTTCAAGAAAAGCCTAAAGGAAAAATTGCTCATAACATATGATTGCTGATTATTCTTTAAATGCTATAGTTTGTGCTAGGATCGTTCGTTTGTAGTATTTGTCTATGTTAGTTTAAGTATGTCTGTCTGTATTTTGAATTGTGAATGTCATATGACATCACAATTCACGTTTTAAGCAGTCATCAGTCATTTCCGAGACCAATAAATATTGAAAATAACCATATGCGTTTGAATTATGTAAAGCTAAATTCGCACATATTCGCGGCACTGAACATCAAACATGCCATTACAAGTGCATACCGCCCCCAGTCAAATGGCCAAGTAAGTGTGCCATCATGACATCCCTCAAAACAAGTCAACTTTAGCCAACATACACTTAAATGCATGTAGTAATCCCTTTGTATGTGGAAGGATGAGAGAACTAATCAAAACGTGAAGAGGACTCTCACAAAATACGTCAATCAGCACCAGGATGACTGGGACGTCCAACTGCAGGCCATAGTTTATGGAATTAACACTGCAAAACAGGTTATTATTCAAAATGATTAGATAACATATATCACATACATGTTTTAAGAGTTTTATTTTGTGGTTCAGTGCAATCTAACAAAACCTTTTTTTTTCAAATTAGAGATCCACCAAGTACAGCCCGTACTTTTTAATGTATAACAGGCACCCCCCGTCTACCACAGGCATTAAATGCCTGTGAGACAGACTCCGCCTTAGAATTGGCAGACCCAGATGAGGAGCTGGAGCTAAAACTATGTGGAGTCAAGGCCCTCAATGAAAAGGTCTGTTCAGAGATGTGTGGATGGCATGTTCAATGTGAATAAGAAAGTTCACATTATAATTTATACATTCTTATCTTTAAGGTACTGAACAACATTGAAAAGCCACAGGAAAAACAAAAAAAGGCTTTTGAGGCCAAGAAAGGGAAAGGGGTGCGCTAGTGCTCAGTCAAGGCAGGGGATGAGGTCCTAATTGGTGAGCCCAAAAAGAAGGTGAAGATGGGAAATTGTTTAGAGGATCTCCACCAAGGGCCATTCACCCTAACATCCCTGACAGCGAAGGGTGTGGAAAGTGTGGCTATGTCAGGGAAAATCCAAAAAGTTAATGTTTCGCGGCTGAGGCCCTACTTTCGACCACAAGGTATTGTAATAATCCTACTATATGGCATAGCATTTGAAATATAAACATGACAATTGACAATGACTATAAGTATTTACTTTCCCATTGTGTAGACTGTGAACCAGAGGGGAGCCAAGAGGATTCAGAGGACATTAGACTAGTGGACCACCAGTATGCCAAAAAAGGTCCACTGTGGTCCAAGAGTTTCGGTCCACAGCAAGATCTACTGGTGAGTGCCAAACTAAACTGGATAGTTGACATGCATAGCTTGTTGGTGTGCTTCAAATAATAAATGCATGATTGCTCATTCATAACAGGGATATTTTTTGTTATTTCTAGCTGACCTATGTGCTGGACAGAGCACGTCCAGCAAAAGAAATTGTTGTTCTGGATGGCCCAATGTGTCTTCGAAGGGAGGACTTTTGGAGCTTGTGGCTGGATGAGGAGGTGGAGAGCAATGTAAGTGGATATTGCTGTGAAGAGTTTGATGGTTTTAATGCCTTTAGTGCAATTATGCAAAACATTCTGTGCTTTCAGATTGGGAATGTGTGCTTCATGCTGGTAGAGGAGGCAGCCAGGAGACATGTATGTATTTGTATTTTCCTCGATGACTTACACTTATAAATTTGCGTTGTATGAAATACTGACATACAATATTATTCAGGGAATGGATGTCCACATTGCTGACCTGTATACAATCCCTACATGGAAGCATAGTGAAGCCAGTTTGCCAGTAAATTGCATAATGTGTTGACATAAGTCCAGCAGATACACCTCTTTAAGTGAAGATAGTCCATGGGGATCTGAACATTGTGTTGTTTTATAGGAAAACGTGGAATCAAAAGACATTATCATTTTGCCAGCATGGAGTAGGGAGTCAAAAACAGCAAGCCACTACATGCTTTGTATACAGTAACATTTTTTTTTTGTTTCCTCTATTGTTTAAGCCAGTCGGTGCCCCTATAGCTGGCATTTATGGCATATGTGCTTCACAGGTGTTATTAGTTGCTAAGAAGGAGGCTATTTTTGTGGACTCATTTTTCAAATGGGTTTGGAGATGAGGAGTCCCGGACCATATTCAGGTTTGAAACTCATACGCAGAGGACATTAGCAAGGTTTGACCTGTGGTCGTCTAAGGCTCACACAGAGAACAGACAGTGCATGTAGTTACATGCTACTATGGGAATTAAAGTTAACACATGATAGGTGCCTTTTATACAGTTCTTCCATTTAAGCCTGAACAGCACTCTGAAAATCGTCATTCTGATGACACTGTGTAACAGCCTTAACAAATACAGATCAAACCGAGTGAAATAGACTGATATCCTGTATAGGCAAAACCTTGTTCTATGGCTTCAGTTTTTAAATCTTGCATAATTTGTTTTCCAGACAACTTGCAGTGGCTAATGGGCTGTGGGTGGAGAAGACGGGCAAAGATTTTGATGTAACTTTACTTACTATGTAATATTTCCGCATTTAATTTTGCACAGCGGACACAGTATACTGTAATGGTTGTCAACACTACATCTGAGTAACTGTGTATTACTTTCCAGCCATTTCCAGTTCAATCAGATGGACAGAGCTGTGGGATCTTCATGCTTATGGTAAGCTTATACAATTTCCACACAATTTTTCCCGTTTGTCCTACATCTCTGTAATCAGTATCTTTCTCTTTAACAGGACGCCCTCTGCATCTGTACTGGTGCCCAGTTTCCCTTTTTGGATGTAAGTTGTAATTCACAGAATGTATGTATCCAAGAATGTTAAAAACTAAACAGCGCAAGTCTCCAAAATTACATTTGTATTACAGAGCGACATACCATCCATTCGCAAGTGGTGGTGTTTCCAGATTCTGGATAAAAGTTGGACACATTTCATTCAGTAAAACATTGGTCTGCTTTACGATTATGCTATATTAAAAGTACCATACTCTGACTTTTGAAAAGGCATGGGCAGCACTTCGGACAGCGCTTTGCCTTCTGGACAGAGGAGGCAAAACAGATGATGGCAAGCAACCTACCACCTATTTATTCCTATTTATAGGATTCCTCGACCCAACCAAGTCGAGGTATGGCCAAACTAACCAGACAACCGTTTTCACGTTTGCATCCTATATTTTCTTTGTGCATGTAATAGTTATGGTAATGAGTTAGCAGATGCGTTTGTCCAAAGTGACTTACAAATAAAAACAAAACAAAAGTTAAAAATTAACAGTAAACAGTTTTAAAATGCTGCTTAGACTACATTAAGGAAAATAGCAGTAATGAACAACAATGTAATATCAATGATCAATAGCCTAATGAAAATACCATAATATACAAACCATAACTCATAAGAACTACTTAATTAATTTATGCTGAAAAGATGTCTTTATGGTCATTTTGGAAAGAACCAAAACTCACAGGAATGGACAGCACTAGGCAACTCATTTCAACAAGGAACCACTGAGAAAATGTCTTGAATTTATAATAAATACCATGTTGGTGATGTTCCTCATGTATGGAAATGGCAAAAACATCTTATGTTATAGAGTAGTCTTAACTTAAGGTATTTTACTTTATCAAAGGAGGAGCAGGTAGAAGTGGAGGAGCTACCATTAACTGTCAAAGACATGTACACGGCAGAGTACATCGTCAGGAACAACCCTGGGCTGTTTAAGGGACGGGTGCACGAGCCGTCATTCGTGTGGATGAATCATGATGACCAACTTAATTGTTAGAGAGTGTTGATGGACACAATGGAGCTTGATGCCAAAGACCCATTCACATTCACTTTTGACCATATGCAGGACATGGAAACATTTATGGGGGTTTGTAGAGACATGCTCGACCTTCGTGTTAATGCTCAATGTGGGCTGCACAGTCCCCCTAGATACATGTCAGCCGAGTGACTGACTCTGACTCTGACTGACTGCTCAACAGGCCCCCATGGCTCCTCAGCAGGCTCAGGGGAGCCCTTTGCCCCAGCAGGGCCAGCTCATTAACATGTGGTGGATGGTAACATTGCTCTGATTGCCCTGCAGGAATTACTGCGCAGCTATGGCAAACCAGGTGCCGAATACGCTCCCCAGTAATAGCAGAAAATAAGAATGAAATCACTGTACAAATTGGTTAAAATGGCTCATTTTGTACTTATATACCATATTGTTAATTAAACCTGTGTGCCACAGACTCTGCTTCTATGTTTCTATTCAGAGAGGACTCTATTGTGGTCAGCAACAGTGTAAAAAAGAAAATCTTTACATTATAATATATATATATATATATATATATATAATACAAGACAAGGATAAACTTCAAACTCTCACATCTGAGAAGCTGGAACCATCAAATGATTTTTTGCTTGGAGAAAAAAAATGAAATCAAATAGTTGTTTCAGCATCAACATGACAATGGTGTTAACATAATTTTAAACATTTGTATTTATTTTTATATCATAGTTAAGATGACCACTTGATGTTGACTTTTATGTCAAATAATGAAGTATGAATTGATACATATACAACTAGTATGTTTTAATACATACCAAGTAGTGAATTGTGCACTTAAATAACAGAACACCACCTGCTAGGCTGTAGACTTATCTTTTACACAAAGGCAGAGCTTTAATTGCGTATCTGCTCCTTTGTCATCTTAATGAATGAATGAATAACCGTGCCTATTGCTCTTGCTGCATTGCGTCTCGAACATTCTTTTAATAATTTAATAACTATTAAATAGAAACAAGCAAAACAAGTGATTGTTGGTATTAGAATCATAGATTGAACATTTAAATAGATATATAGGCTATGTATGAACATACTAATACAAAAGACTTACACATAAACTGCACCTTACTCTCGTATTCAACTGCAACTCTTAAAGTTAAATAACATTTAGCAAAAACCCAGACTTCATTCAAGGAATTCATTTCTGTGATTATAAATGTACCAACACAGTTACTAGAAATATTCTATTGAAGGAATATTATCCCAATACAGTAAAAAGACAAAATATGATGAAAGAATTTGGGGATGGAGAGGTTAAGAAAATAAGGAAAAGTTATATCTCATTTCCTCTTCTCCTGAAGGTAAAAGAGGTCAACTTAAAAATGATAAATGAAATCTACCCAACAAACAAATTTTTAAGACTGAGGTTTTATTTTGATACTAATAGAAGAATTCAGAACATACTGTATATATATATATATATTTTTTTTTCTGTGTGAGTCATGCAATCCTTCTGGAGAGATCTGCAGAGCTGGTTCCAGACCAGAACTGGTTCCAGACCAGGGAAATGAAGATACCACCTCTGACAATGAAGAATATAAAGTTTTGTTTTTTGGTTGAAGTTCAGGTTTCAAAAAAGTGCGTTTTCAGGCAGTGCGTTTACAGCATTCGTTTGGACGACTGGCCCAAACGATGCTAAACGTGCGTTTGCACCAAAAGCGTCTCTGTGTGCATGGCCCCTTACTCTTCTGCAGGCACAAAAAGTTAACGTTACTTTGAGGCTTGTTTCGCAGTCTAATTTAAAAAGTCACTCACTTTTGTCTCGACCCTTTTTTACGCTTCTCACACTTTTACTCATCAATTTTAAAGTTTTCGGCCCTCACTTTTAAGGCTTTCGACTGTAACATCCTGACTGTATGTCCCTAAAGGGACACCGTAGCCCCAGGGCAATATCCCTGTACTATCGCGAGAGTGGGGTGTGGGATCCAAGATGGTGGAATAAACAACACGTAGTAATGTCCAGTGTCCGTCCCAGTTTATTGAATATACTAGTTTAGCCATTGTGCAAACCAGTAAATATTACATGATGTCAGAGTAGAGGCTCTCATACTCACGTCCCGACAGAAAATGGATAGTCTCGGCGTTCCGATACCTGTGATGGATTGGGATTCAGCGAACCTACCCGAAGCGTGGCGACGATTCAAGCAGCACGCAAAGTTGATATTCTCCGGGCCCCTAAGGGAGAAATGCGAACAGGACAAATGCAGTTACCTTCTCTTGTGGATCGGAGTGAAGGGACGGGACATTTTCAACACATGGACACTAACAGATGAAGATGCAAAGAAACTGCAGACATACTACGATAAGTACACTGTATATCTCGCACCGAAGTCTAACCCGATATACGCAAGATATCGCTTCCATGAGAAGATGCAAGGGGATGGGGAAACTTTCGAACACTTTGTCACAGAGCTAAAGCTGCTAGTTAAAGACTGTGGATACCCAAATAGCGACGAGATGGTGCGAGACCGCATTGTTTTCGCTACAAACTCACCGCGAGTGCGGGAGAAGCTGCTCAGCCATGGAGCGGAGCTAACGCTGGACCAAGCAATAGGCATAGCGCGCTCTCACGAGCTAGCGCAAGCCCAACTCAAAGAGATGGTCGGAGGCAGAGACCCCAACAACAATGCTTTGCATGCGATAGGTCGAAGACCTGAACAGAGACGACCACACACAGGTTACGAAGCCAGGCCGAGGGAGTCCGCCACAGCACACAGAGAATGTGACAGATGCGGAGGCCTGCACACCACCAAAGATGGCGCCTGTCCAGCCAAAGGCAAGCAGTGCATGAAATGCAAAAAACTCAACCACTTTGCAAAGGTCTGCAGGTCAAAGCGACACACAAACACACATACAAGAAAAGTGATGCACAATGTGGACGAAGACACTGACGATGAACAGGCAGAATTCTTTATTGATGGTCTTACAACTCAAAACACAGGAAAATGTAACGAACAAGCTTATGCTGAAATTGAGATCGGAACTCAGAAAGTCAACTTCAAAATTGACACTGGTGCACAGGCCAATGCAATCCCTGTATACATATTTGAAGAACTGTTTGGAGGACGTGCTGACGTGTAAGGTGAGCGTATTGTGTCACTTCCGGTGTTCCCGTGTTACAAACGCTAGTTTGCTGCTCCGGCAATAACTACTGAACTCTGCTTTACTGCTTAAATTAGCGGCTATTTGCCTGGATTGCATTTGAATTACAATTGTTTTACTCAAGCACTTATACTTAGTTTCACTTACAGTGACTGACTCGCTGAATTTACAATTGTTAAAACGCTGTTAGCTACTTTAGCTTAGCCATTATGGCTACTTCCTCTCCCTCTCCTGCTCTTTCTTGCTCTGTGTGTCAAATGTTTAGCTATTCCTCTGCCTCCTTTAGTGATAACGATACATGTAATAAATGTAGTATATTCGCTGCTCTGGAGGCGAGGCTTAGTGAATTTGAATCACGGCTCCGCACCATGGAATCAGAATCGTATGCTTCCGTAGCTAGCCAGCTCCATGTAGTTAATGCAGACAAACATACTGTAGCTTCTCTAGCTTCTTTAGCTTCTGCTAGCTGTCCCCCGGCAGACCCCGAGCAGCCGGGCGAGTGGGTGACTGTCCGAGGGAAGCGTAGCGTTAGATCTAGACCAGGGAGTGCACGTGGTGACGGTCGCTCTAAACCGGAGCGTCTTCACCTCTCTAACAGGTTCTCCCTACTCAGTGATACACCCGCTGAGAAGCCAATTCTGGTTATTGGGAGCTCTATACTGCGATATGTGAAGCCGACGGCCCCAGCGGCTAAAGTACCTACGGTCATATGTGTCCCCGGGGCCAGAGCGGGCGATATAGAAACCCATCTAGAGCTGCTGGCCAAAAAGAACCGTAAATACAGTAAGATCATACTTCACGTAGGGGGGGTAATGGTCGTAAATCGGAGATCACTAAATTGAATCTTGAGTCACTTTGTGCATACGCAAAGACAATGTCGGACTCAGTAGTTTTCTCTGGACCCCTGCCAAACCTGACTAATGATGAAATGTACAGCCGTACGTCATCCTTCCACCGCTGGTTGTCGGGGTGGTGCCCAGCTAATGATGTGGGCTATGTGAATAACTGGGGGCGTTCTGGGGAAAGCCTGGTCTGATGGAGAGAGACGGCATTCATCCCACCTGGGACGGAGCCGCTCTCATATCAAAAAATCTGACCGAGTTTATCAGACATAAACCATGACAACCCAAGCTTGATATTAGTAATCAGAGGTGCTGTATTACGCGCCCCTCTGTGCTTCCGTTGGAGCAGTCACCCACTCATAGTCTAATAAGCACGGTGTCTGTTCCCCGACTTAGATCGGTTAAATCAAAGGTAAACAAAAGATGCGCTATACCTAACAACCTAATTGGAATTAAAACGACTGCAACGATAGAACAAAATAGGAAAATTAGATGTGGACTATTAAATATTAGATCTCTGTCTTCTAAAGCAGTATTGGTAAACGAGTTGATATCAGATAATAACATTGACTTATTTTGTCTTACTGAAACCTGGCTGGGCCATGATGACTATGTTAGTCTAAATGAAGCCACTCCTCCCAGTCATATTAATGCTCAAATTCCTAGAGGCTCAGGCCGAGGAGGAGGAGTTGCAGCCATCTTTGATGCAAGCCTGTTAATTACTCCTAAACCTAAATTAAATTATAACTCCTTTGAAAGTCTTGTTCTTAATCTTCAACATCCAAAATGGAAAACATTACAGCCAATTATATTCGTTGTTATTTACAGGGCTCCAGGTCTGTATTCTGAATTTTTATCTGAATTCTCAGAGTTTTTATCATGTTTAGTCCTTAAATCAGACAAAGTACTTATTGTAGGTGATTTTAATATCCATGTGGACGTTGACAGCAATAGCCTTACTACTGCTTTCAACTCATTACTGGATTCAATCGGTTTCAGTCAGTGTGCACAAGGCGACGCACTGTTTTAACCACACCCTCGACCTTGTGCTGGCATATGGTATTGAAATTGAGGATTTAATAATATTTCCGCAGAATTCGGTATTATCAGATCATTCTTTAATCACTTTCGAATTCTTACTACCTGACTATATTAAATTAGATAAAAGCTTCTACACCAGATGCCTATCTGACAGTGCTATAGCTAACTTTAGAGACGATATTCCAACAGCATTCAACTCTATGTCATGCCTTAACATAACAGAGGACCTCTATGTTAACCTCAGTCCCTCTCAAATTGATACATTTGTAGACGGTGCTACGACCTGCCTACGGACGACCTTAGACTCCGTTGCTCCCCTGAAAAAGAAGATGATGAAGCAAAGGAAATTAGCTCCTTGGTATAACTCCCAAACTCGCAAATTAAAACAAATCTCGCGAAACCTTGAATGTAAGTGGCGTTCCACAAAAGTGGAAGAATCCCGTTTGGATTGGCAAGAAAGTCTCAAAACCTATAGGAAGGCCCTAAGAAAGGCCAGATCAAACTATTACTCATCATTAATAGAAGAAAACAAGAACAACCCAAGGTTTCTGTTCAGCACTGTAGCCAGGCTGACAGATAGCCACAGCTCTACTGAGCCATCTATTCCTTTAGCTCTGAGTAGTGACGACTTTATGAGCTTCTTTAATGATAAAATTACAACAATTAGAGATAAAATCCGTCACCTTTTGCCCTCAACTTTTAACGGTTTACCTTTAAATGCAGAGTCGCTAGAAATAACGACTAGTCCCAACATATACTTAGACTGCTTTTATCCTATAGACCTTCAACAATTAATGTTAAAGATATCCTCAGCTAAACCATCTCCCTGTCTCTTAGACCCCATCCCAACGAGATTACTCAAAGAAGCGTTACCCGTGGTAAACACTTCATTACTAGATATGATCAATATGTCCTTATTAACAGGTTATGTACCGCAGTCATTTAAAGTAGCTGTGATAAAACCTCTTCTGAAAAAACCCACCCTAGATCCTGAGGTCTTAGCAAACTATAGACCTATATCTAACCTTCCCTTTCTATCCAAGATCCTTGAGAAGGTGGTTGCTAATCAGTTATGTGATTTTCTACATAGCAATAGTTTATTTGATGACTTTCAATCAGGATTCAGAAAGCATCATAGCACAGAGACGGCACTGGTGAAAATTACTAACGACCTTTTAACTGCTGCAGACAAAGGACTTGTCTCCATTCTTGTTTTACTAGATCTTAGTGCTGCATTTGACACTATTGACCATTCAATCCTGTTACAGAGATTGGAACACTTGGTTGGCATTAAAGGAATCGCACTAAGCTGGTTTAAGTCTTATTTCTCTGATCGATCTCAATTTGTTAATGTTAATGATAAATCCTCCAAGTACGTTAAAGTTAGCCATGGGGTTCCTCAAGGCTCAGTGCTTGGACCAATTCTTTTCTCCCTATATATGCTTCCTCTAGGCAATATTATTAGGAAACACTCAATTAACTTTCACTGTTATGCAGATGACACCCAATTATACTTGTCAATCAAGCCAGACGAAACCAGTCAGCTAGCTAAATTTCAAGCGTGCATTAAAGATATAAAATCCTGGATGACATATAATTTTCTGATGTTAAACCCTAACAAAACTGAAGTTATTGTACTGGGACCTAAACACCTCAGAACCTCATTATCTAAAGACATAGCTACTCTGGATGGTATTGCCCTGCCCTCCATACTACTGTCAGAAATTTAGGAGTTATTTTTGATCAGGATATATCCTTTAATGCCAATCTAAAACAAACCTCAAGAACAGCATTTTTTCATCTTCGTAACATTGCCAAAATTAGGAATATCCTGTCTCAAAACGACGCTGAAAAACTAGTTCATGCATTTGTTACGTCTAGGCTGGACTATTGTAATTCCCTACTGTCAGGTTGCTCAAATAAGTCCCTTAAGACTCTCCAGCTGATCCAGAATGCTGCAGCGCGTGTTCTCACAAGAACTAAGAAAAGAGATCATATCTCTCCTGTATTAGCTTCTCTGCACTGGCTTCCTGTAAAATACAGGATTGAGTTTAAAATCCTTCTCTTGACCTACAAAGCTCTAAATGGTCTAGCACCATCATATCTAGAAGAGCTCCTAATACCCTATTGTCCCACTAGAGCACTGCGCTCCCAGAATGCAGAGTTACTGGTGGTACCTAGAGTCTCTAAAAGTAGAATGGGAGCCAGAGCCTTCAGTTATCAGGCTCCTCTCCTATGGAACCAGCTCCCGATCTGGGTTCGGGGGCAGAAACTGTAATCGCTTTCAAGAATGAACTTAAAACTCTTCTATTTGATAAAGCTTATAGTTAGGGAGTGAGGAGTTGCAGTGTTCACCTAACTGGCCCAACTGCTTCTCTTCATAATTGTTAGATTAATAAAACATAACAAAGTAGAGGGAGGCAGGCCAGCCAAGCCCGATCCGGCAGGGGGAGAGTTCTAAACCCGAAAAAGCTACCTCTCCTTATGACCTGTCTCTCTTAGTTACGCTGTTATAGTTACGCTGTTATAGTTCTAGACTGCCGGGGGACTTCCTTCCTTTGACACACTGAGCTGCTCTCTCCTCTCCCTTTCTATTACTATTACTATTACTATTTGCGTGTATCCCGTCCCGGAAATTCTAGTTACTAATCCTAGCTTCTGGGGAGTTTCCCGGAGTCCTTATGTTTTTTTCCCCCAGCGTATTTCCTTGGAGCACGTTGGCACCAAGCTCCTGGTTCCAGCTGTCGCCGTGGTCCTGCTGCACTCCTTGCTGAGCTCAACGGTGCACTGCTGCGTCCTGCTGAAACCTGCAGCTTCCTGCTGAACCCTGCAGCTTCCCGCTACATCCAGTCACTGTTCCATTATTAATGTGACTATTATCGCCACTGTTCATCACACCCCCCAACCGGCCCGTCAGACACCGCCTACCAAGAGCCTGGGTCTGTCCGAGGTTTCTTCCCAAGAGGGAGTTTTTCCTCGCCACTGTCGCACTGCTTGCTCTTGAGGGAATTACTGTAATTGTTGGAATTGTTGGTTGCTTTGTAAATTATAGAGTGTGGTCTAGACCTACTCTATCTGTAAAGTGTCTCGAGATAACCTATGTTATGATTTGATACTATAAATAAAATTGAATTGAATTGAATAGAGACACTGCCACAAAACCACCTACCAAAAGGATATATGGCTATGGTGGAGAGTTGCTGAAAGTGAGGGGCACCTGTCATCTAAAGCAGTGATTTTCAACCAGTGTGCCGCGGCACACTAGTGTGCCGTGAGAGATCGTCCTGTGTGCCGTGGGAAATTATCCGATTTTACTTAATTGGTCCAACAAATGTTTTTATTGAGTTACTGCAAATAATTTCCCATTGTTGCGCATCTGTGCCTCAATATGATGACTGGCAGAAAAATTAAATACTATTCTGTGTCAGTATAGCGTAATAATGACCTTGTTGATTTAAGACAATAGAATTACTGCCAGCAGGGCAGTAATTTTGCGACCAAAATTTGAGTGTGCGACCAGTAAATTTGCCCCCTTTTATTACACGTTAAACGTTGACATTTCGGTACCTGAGAGCGCGTAAGCGCAAGCTTATCTGTCCTCTCTGAAACACAGAGACAGAGAGCAGAGCTCTGACACACACTCTGGCACACACTCGCACACACGCAGAGCTGCAGACTACGTCGGCTCTGCAGTTTTGTGGAAGTCACAGTGAGTCACGGAAATGCCGATAAAGTGGTTTGTGTGGTTACAGTTTTTCATAACTTCAAGCAGACAGCGTTTGCTGTGATATATTAATGGCGAGCCGAAAGCGGTCGCGGTGCTGTTGACGTTACACTTCCTCGGAGCCGAGCAGGCACAGCAGTGGTTTCTGTGCCCTGGTGACTGACTGATAGGCTGAGGTTGTAAGGCAAGGCAACTTTATTTCTACAGCACCTTTTGGTTGTGCCCCTAAAATTTTCAGTTGGGGGCCACTATGCTCCTAATGAAAAAAGTTAGTCTGGAGCCCTGCTGCCACCTTTCGCGCAGTTCCCGCAGTGACAGGATGTAAGCAGTAGGGCCGAGATCACCCAGCATCCAGGAATACTGGAATCACAGAGACGAGATATCCGAGATAGAAGGGATACTATTCAAAGGTGAGAAAATCATAGTCCCCCAGAGCCTCAGAGGAGATATGATCCAACGCATACACACAGGACACATGGGCGTGGAGAAAAGCAAGCATAGAGCGCGAGACCTCCTGTTCTGGCCCGGGATGGGCAAACAGATAGAAACAACAGTAGAGCAGTGCAGCATATGTCAGGAAAGACGCGACACCAACCCCAAAGAACCCCTGCGGTCGCACGACATACCAGAGAGACCATGGCAAGTGGTAGGAACAGACCTCTTCACGTGGAACACTCAAAACTTCATCGTCATCGTAGATTACTACAGCAGATTCTTTGAAATGGAGCAGCTTACAAGCTGTACTTCACTTGCAGTAATCACCAAACTCAAATCTGTGTTCGCTCGTCATGGCATCGCAGAGACAGTATCAGCGACAACGGACCATGCTACAGCTCTGACGAGTTCCGCCGCTTTGCAGATGCGTGGGACTTCACCCACACCACCACAAGCCCGCGTTACCCACAGAGCAACGGCCTCGCCGAAAAGACTGTCCAAACAGCAAAGTGCATCCTAGACAAGGCGAAAGCTGGAAACACAGACCCCTACCTCGCCCTGCTGGAGTACAGGAACACTCCAGTGGACAGTCTCGAGTCACCTGCCCAGCTTCTGATGAGCCGACGATTACGCTCCATACTCCCAGTGACCAGCAGACATCTGCAGCCACAGGTAGTACCTCAGCAAGCTGTCCAAGATAGGCGAAAAGCATGCCAACACCGCCAACAAACATATTTCAACAGAGGCACCAAGCCACTGCCTCACCTACCTGTTGGCACACCTATCCATTTCCGTCAGGAGGATGGATCCTGGAGACCCGCAACGGTGCCGCAACACGCACACACACACAGGAGTTACCACATCCAGACAGGAGATGGACAGACTCTCCGACGCAACCGTTGGCATCTCCGCAGGAACAGAGATGCTCCAGGCATCAGAGAGACAACAAGCAGACACACAACAAGCAGACACACAGACCAACAACACACAGCCCCCACAACCTGAACCTGCGGACCACCCGCGACCAGCAAATCCACAGCAGCCCAGCTACACAACAAGATTCGGCCGCATCTCCAGGCCAAGACAAGTCCTTGACTTGTAACGTAATGTAAAGGGTGTAGGCGGATCGCTGCCCTAAATACAATGTCATTCAACTGTTGTTTCTTGTTCTTGCCTTAAAATATGACAAAGAAGGGAGATAAGAAAATAGAGGTGTAAGAGAAAATAAGTACTTACCTGTTATTTACCCGTTTTGAATCATAAAGTAAGTTGGTTTGCTTACCTTTTACCTACATGTCACTCTATCTTGAGCACTATTGAGTTGTTTTGCACTCATGTCCCAGGCCATTTAAATGCTGCCTTTAGCTGTTTACATTTAGTAACTACACTAATAACCAAAGAATGTATTTTTCAGATTTCTTATATGTGCCTTCAAGCACAAGCGTTAGGTCCAAAGGAATTAATATTGCGTGTGTTCGCATAATGCCATTTTCTCTTGAGAGGGGAGATGTAACATCCTGACTGTATGTCCCTAAAGGGACACCGTAGCCCCAGGGCAATGTCCCTGTACTATCGCGAGAGTGGGGTGTGGGATCCAAGATGGTGGAATAAACAACACGTAGTAATGTTCAGCGTGCGTCCGTCCCAGTTTATTGAATATACTAGTTTAGCCATTGTGCAAACCAGTAAATATTACATCGACCTCCGCTTTTAAAGGTGCCCTGCCACACAAAACCACTTTTACTTGTATTTTTTTTTATATGTTAGGTCTATATGTGTTTGTGTTATTTCGTGAATGTGAAAATGAACTGCTACCTCCTCTGTCAGCTCTAGCCACTTGAAAAGAAATAAGCGGAGAAATCAGGCCAATTATAAAAGCTGGTCAGTCAGACATCATGTTGCCTGAGCTCATTACTATTCACAAGCTCGCCCAGTTGGGCTGGGGAAAGGATGCTGATAGCCAGGCTTTCATTGGCTAGCTGTTAGTCAATCAGAGTCCAGCAGCTTAGCTCGTTGAATATTCATGAGAACTGGCACAAATCGAGCCGAGGCTTCCTGCAGGCTTTCTATGCCACACTAGAATGGCTTGAAACAAGGTCACCAAGGCATATGGTCCATGGTAGAACTTCAGACATTAGCACAAAGTCATGAAAAATGTGACTTTGGCTCTTAATACTAGATCTCATTAAACAAAGCCGGAAATGTACATGAACATAGAATGAGCTCATGAAAAGTCTTCCTCTGCCTTAGGCGCTCAAAACACACACACACAACACCAGAGACACATTTTAAAGGCAACTTTTTATTTATTTATTGGCAAATGCTTTGAATAAGTTTGCAGCAATGCATCTATATATACACACCCCTCCGAACAGTGACAACGTCAGAAAAGCCAAAAAGAAAAGTAATACAGTTTGAATATATGATCGTTTATACGCACACATTTTTTTTATTTTAGTTTTTATTGTTTCAAACATACACATATTTTCAGTTTTTGGTTTTGGGAAAAACATCTAAAAAGACTCCATGTTTCTCTAAATTAAACAATACAATTATAACTACTGCGTAAAATCAATATACATATTTAAAAAAAAAAAGCTAAAACATGCAAGGTTTGCAGGGCATCACAATCTTAAAGTTTTATTAAAACAAAGGCAGACACACACACAGAGCAGCAGCAGCGCTCTAGAAAAAAAAAAAAGGAGAAAATTGTTATATATATATATATATATATATAGATACAGTAATTCCTAAAAAAAATCCTATGCCAACTCTTTCATATTTGTATTAATTTATGTGCAAAAGAAGCTCATTCGTTTCAGACATTAAATACATTTGATTTTTGTCTAATGCTACCGTGACACGCGAGAACCGGAGAAGGACGGGGGAAAGGGTTTTCAGCCTTTTTAGCTTTTTAACTATTTTATTTCTGGGTCCCCCCCCCCTCCTGTGCTGCTAACCTTAACCGACGGTGTCAGTTCCAAGCTAGATCGTCTTCCTAATAATTCTCACATCCTACATTTTGTGTTTAAAAACATAACTCCTGTGTAGAGCTGAAGAGATTCAGCGATTAGTTGTTAATTGTTAAATGAATCGCCAACGATTCGGACAATCGGTTCAAGTCATTTTTATTTTATTTATTTTTTAAAAATGATAAAATTATGTCAGCTTTGTTAAATGTGAATATTGTTCGTGGGTCAATATTGTAGTTTCTTCTCTCCTCTGTGACAGTGAACTGAATATCCTTGAGTTGTGGAACAAAACCGAGACATTTGAGGACGTCATCTCGGGACTGTTGGGAAACACTGAAACACATTTTTCACCATTTTAGAGCCCAAACAACTCGTCCATTCATCCAGAGAATAACCGTTAGTTAACATCGAGCCTTTAACTGTACGACTGTTGGAACAGAGCGCACGTCTCGTGTTTCTGCGACCTAAACTTGAATCTGCTGCACCCGACTGAAATTACGTGGACATGCGGTTAAATGTGGGGGAGACCGGCGAGTAGTGACGCCACAAGTGAGTAGTGACGCCACAGGTGAGCAGTAGCGATACTACAGGCGAGTAGCGACGCCACAAGTGAGTAGTAGCGATACTACAGGCGAGTAGCGACGCCACAAGTGAGTAGTAGCGATACTACAGGCGAGTAGCGACGCCACAGGCGAGTAGTGACGCCACAGGTGAGTAGCGACGCCACAAGGGAGTAGTGACCCCACAGGCGAGTAGCGATGCTACAGGCGAGTAGTGACCCCACAGGCGAGTAGTGAGGCCACAGGCGAGTAGTGACGCCACAGGCGAGTAGTGACGCCACAGGCGAGTAGTGACGCCACAGGCGAGTAGTGATGCTACAGGCGAGAAGCGATACTACAGGTGAGTAGTGATGCTACAGGCGAGTAGCGATACTACAGGCGAGTAGTGATGCTACAGGCGAGTAGTGATGCTACAGGCGAGTAGCGATACTACAGGCGAGTAGTGATGCCACAGGCGAGTAGCGATACTACAGGCAAGTAGTGATACTACCGGCGTTCTGTGCTTAACGGGACAGACACACAGGTGCGGTCATCGCGGCTGTTTACCTGCCTGGCGGCATGTAGCAGCGAGTTGTGGTCAGTGACGCTAATGTTAATGCTAACTTCCCTTCTGTGACCGAGCGGTGCGTTACGTTACAGCTGCAGTGTCTACTTTTAGTGTTTTTTTTAAGTGTGGAAACCTGCGACGGCGAGGCGTGACGGGAGAAATATTGCACGTGTGAAACGACTGAACGCTGTTAACGATTACAGAGTCATTTACAGTCATGTTTAGCCCGACGGTCAGCTACCTGGTAGCCAGTGGCGAGTTGAGCTTCAGGCTGACGGTAAACGGACGATTAAAAAAATTATCGAAAAGTGAACTCGGAACGAGCTGCAGAACACAAACTAAACCTACGGCTAACATTTCAAACAAAAGACCATTTAAAAAAATAAAATAAAAAGGTAACAATCACTACCTATCTCATCTTCTAGCCCGTAGACGAGAATAGAAACCCCCGCGGCAGATTGCTGGCGTAACGTTAACTAGCCGCCGTGCGTTCACCTGCGTCGCGTGAACGTATCCCAGGGTCGGAACGCGCCGCTGCGTCGGCGACTTCGTACATCCTGAACTCGGACTCGCTTTGTTTGTCCCACCTCACCTTTTTCAAAATAAGACCCGTGGGAACAAAAAGAGACAAAATCCAAACTAGACTATCGCATGTTATGAGTCGGACTTCTAACTCTGAGGGCAGGAAAGACACACAGACACACACACGGGGACGTCCTCTGGCTTTTTGTAGCTAGTTTTGTACTGACCAATATGACGAGGATGCTCGACTATGACAGAGAGAGAGAGAGAGAGAGAGAGAGAGAGAGAGAGAGAGAGAGAGAGAGAGGGGGGGAGTCTTGTCACATGACTACGTGCAACAAAGCCGAGCGGATCGTGGCGTTTTTTTTTAGTTTGGATCGGTTTTGACACCCAGTGGCCTCTCTTTTCCCCTCGAGCGTCCCCCCCCCTCTCTACCCCCCTGTGCTCCCAGTACCCTGAAGATGTCCCCGCTCCCCCCCCACCCCCCTCCCTAGCAGCCGAAGGTCTCCTGTGAGGCGTAGACCATGTAGAGGAAGCCGTCCTCGTCTCTCTCCTGCTCGTAGATCTCCGAGATGGGCGTGGACACGGACACCATGCTGTGTTGGTTGACCAGCAGGAAGAAGGCCTGCGTCGGGTTCAGCTGCAGCCGACGCCTGGCGGGGGGAGAAGTTAAGGAGGTGTTATTGATCAGAGAGCATTTGTGTCACCAGTTAGTGCTTCGACTTTCCAGATGCTCAAATGACAACCACACAACATCCTTCTATCTTGAGATCCACCCATCATTTGTTCAGTTGACAGAAATTCAGCTTGTTTGTTTGTGTGTCTCTCTCTGTGTGTGCGCGTTTGTCTCTGTGTGTGTGTCTCTGTGAGTGTGTGTAGTATTAATCGGGCAAAAGTCGTACTGTTGGTCAACATCCCTAATGAGGACGAGTGAGAGAAGCGAGGAGCCACGTTAGCCAAATAGAAAACTCATTGGTCCTTAACGTGTAACATGACACACACACACACACTTCGTTTTTTTATGTATGCAAATCCATGAAGGAAATCTTACCTACTGCATCCTTTCTTCCTTTTCTTTCCTTCCTTCCCTCCCCTTTTCCATCCTTCTTTATTCTTCCTTTACTTTTTTCCACTATTCTTTCCTTCCTTCTTCTTTCCATCCTTGCCTCCTGTCTTTCATCTTACTATCTTTTTCTACTCTTCTTCCCTGCATACTTCCTGTCTTCTTCCCTCATTATTCTTACTTCCTTACTGCATCCTTTCTTCTGTCTTCTTTCCTTCCCTTTTCTTTCCATCCTTTCCTCCTCTCTTTCATCCTACTATCCTTTCTAGAGGTCGACCGATTCATCGGTTTTGCCGATTAATCGGCACCGATAGTTGATTGGTGGAACTATCGTTATCGGCAAAAATCCATGCCGATAGTTTTTTCTGGTTGCGTCCGTTGCTGGAGCGGCTGAGAAGCGCATGCTGTCATTCATTACACAGTACACAGTGCTGAGAAGGGTCTGCTGGCATCATGCATTACAATAGCTCCTCTAGAAGGGAAATCAAAACTATCACTGATGCCTCGTGTTGTTTATTTTTGACACGTGTTACTGCGCGCTGCACGGAGAGCACATGCTGTGCGGAGAAGGCTGACATCAGATGCGTGTTTAAAGCATCGACAGCAAAAAGGTTTGTTATATCATTATAAAGTTATTCATTTGTTGAATAGATGCTGCATTAGTAGGGAAAGAACAGCACAACAGTATGTTTGTTTGTTTGCTTTGGCTGAGATGACGCTAAACATTAGCAGTAGGCTAACTAACCTCAAGCGGTTAAAACACTGACAAAAATGAACGCAAGTCCGACCCAAATCGTCCACGATCCGTCTAGTGGCTGCCGCTGGAGAATTGAGATGTGTAGAATCGACAGCGCATTCATTTTAATGCATCAACAACTGCCTGAAAGCACGGTACTAGCGTCATATGGTGGAGCGAGATAGAGAAAGACTGGAGAGAGCGAGCGTTATATGGTGGAGAGACATAGAGAGCGACTGGAAGGAGCGAGCGTCATATGGTGGAGCGAGATAGAGAAAGACTGGAGAGAGCGAGCGTTATATGGTGGAGAGACATAGAGAGCGACTGGAAGGAGCGAGCGTCATATGGTGGAGCGAGATAGAGAAAGACTGGAGAGAGCGAGCGTTATATGGTGGAGAGACATAGAGAGCGACTGGAGAGAGAGCGAGCGTTATATGGTGGAGAGACATAGAGAAAGACTGGAGAGAGCGAGCGTTATATGGTGGAGAGATCTAGAGAACGACTGGAGAGAGAGAGCGTTATATGGTGGAGAGACATAGAGAAAGACTGGAGAGAGCGAGCGTTATATGGTGGAGAGACCTAGAGAGCGATTGGAGAGAGGGAGCGTTATATGGTGGAGACATAGATATAGAACAATCTATGGGTGGAGAGACATAGAGAGAGACTGAAGAGAGGGACCGCCGGCGCTAGAACAAAGCCGTGAATCAGAGAAATAAAACGTGTTTTCGCTGCTTCATCTCTAGAAATGCGACTGTAGCGAGCATGTCACTATCACTAACGTTATCCACATTTATATTTACACGCAACAAATGATATATCCAGCTTCAAAAAAGTCTAAAAGTCGGAGGTTAGAATGAATGCATTGTGCAAAGAGTGGTTGCTATGGAGACGATACACAGTGTTGAGTTCCGTTGCTCTGATTGGTTGTAGGTCTATCCAATGAATGCAGAGGCATTTTTTTTCCTGGTTCTGTTGGAACACGCCCCATAATCACAGCCCAATGGAGCGGTTTCAGACTCACATTCTGACTAGAATCTGGGTAGGACTATATACACTGTCTATGGTAGGACCACGTCAGGCTAGATCTAAACCGTTCTACAGAGAAGAATGGCGTCACTGTTTTGAGATTTGGCATACATTTGGGCCTTTTTTGAAGAAATGTAAATAGTTTGTCCTTTATATGAATTATAATGCTCATTATGTTTATTTTTGCACTGGATGACTCCAAATATGTAGGAGAACTGTTTTAGACAACACACATGCTTATGTAGCATTGCTGTGGGTGTAACATCAATAAATATGACATTATTATTTTGATTATTGGCAAAAGCGTCTGGACTTTTTTTGAAAAAATTTATGTATTTTGTCAACTGTTTTATCCAGTATCAATTCTAAATACTATCGGTTGATTAATCGGTTATCGGCAAATACGGCCCAACCTAACTATCGGTATCGGTAAAATCCACTATCGGTCGACCTCTAATCCTTTCCTACTCTTCTTTTCTTCCCTACATACTTCCCTCCTTATTATTCTTACTTCCTTACTGCATCCTTCCTTCCGTCTTGAATCTTGTATAGTTCCAATACGTTTTCCCAGAGCACTAAGTGAGGTCTTCACTTGTTTGTTTTGTTTGTCCAAAAACCAAAAAATATTCTATTCAGTGAAGAAAACAGAGAAACACAGCCACTCCTCACATCTGAAAAGCTGGAACCAGCAAATGTTTAATTAAACGTTCCATTTGTCGATTATCAAATGAATTAACATTTCATCTTCTGTGATTGGACTAATTAATGACTCGTCGTTTCAGCTCCATTTCATACAACAACAGAAAATAGCTCGATTTCATTTAGCTTTCAAATCAAATAAATGTAGAAGTTGACTGGTGTCATGTTGTCTCGCTCCTCCTGGTTTTTAGCTCACTTTTAGCTCTACTGTCAACCCCCCCATACTCATATATTATTTAGTGTCTGCGCTTTAGGATAGTGAAGTCTGAATGTCCTGTCCCATTATTCTGGAGCTGTGTTGGTACTGAAGCAGAATTGTAAACAAACGGGTGATCTGCGGCCACAGCACGCGCACACACCTCATGAAGTGGCGTATGTATGACACGCCAATTCGTATTGCCATTATTGGCGTGTTATCAAGACGCACACTCGCTTTTTGCCGTGTTTATCAACACCGTTTGGCCTCCATTGACTTACATTACCTTGCGATTGCGTGTGAATTGACGCTGTAGCGAGTAGTATGAAATGGCGAAAATCAGCGTAGGGAGGTTGGTCGGGGGGGATAGTGTCCCGCTTCCTAAACCCAACCGTAGCTTTCTTCTTCACGATAACACGCCAAATGGCGTGTAGGTTTACGTCCACTGTATACAGCGTAGACATACACGCGGATAGCTCAAAATGCCAAGTCATGATGTCATGTTGCGCACACACACACACCACTATGATGTGTAAACCACTACCAGCACACATACATACACAAACCTCAATGAACTTTGATCTCTCTCGCTCTCTGTGTGTGTGTGTGTGTGTGTGTGTGTGTGTGTGTGTGTGTGTGTGTCTACCTGATGATCTTGACCAGCTCGCTCATGTTGACGTGGTCAGGAACCAGAAACTTGGTTTTGTCCAGAACAGGCAGCTGCTTCTCTCCCTTATATCTCTCGATGATCACCTGCAGCAGCCGCAAAAACACAACAGACTGTCAGTGGTCCACGTACTGTCGTATTGGCTCACACATCGGGATCAGAGACATGCAGGGCAATATGTTATGCTACCTGTAAAACCGTTTGAATGAAATGAAATAAACTGTAAGTGGCAGAAGTAGATGAGAAATATACAGTATAGTTTGTAATTTAACAGATAAGAGGTATTTGAAAGCTAATATACAAAATCACCATCACCAAACCAGACTCCATGTAAATAATCAGTACTTTAATCATCGTAAAACACACTTCATTCAAAGTCGACAGAAACAAAATAAAAAAGCCAAAAAAAATCAAAAGCCGTCTTGGTTCATCTTTCCACTGTTCCAACAATCACCACTCTGTTTTGGTTGAAATAAACTCTTAATTCACCCATTTACATATGAGGAGATATTCTGGCTCTATACACGCTAAAAGTCCTGATTATTTACATGGAGTCAGGTGGGTTTGGTGATGGTGATTTCGGGGCTGTTTCATGTTAAACAAAAAGGATCTTACTCTTTAAAAAAAGATCCTTTCCATAATGTTGTCAGACACTTAGAATAATAATCTGAGCCTGTCAGCGGCAAAAACAGAACTTATAGTGTAGCTCTCTACTTTAAATGTCTGCCTCACACACTCACAATCTTCTGCTTGTTCACTTCAGTAACCACAGGTATATCACATTTTTAAAAGGCCTGATAAGAGCATATGTAAATGTGTATGCCAGTGCACACAGGAACCTTAACATGGATCACCGGTCTGCACAACCGGCTTATTAAAGAGCAATGAAGTGTAGTGTGCTTAATATCAGATTTTAAAAAGCGGCTTACGGGGATCTTGTTGGGGTGCTGATCGCGGATCTGCTGGACCTCTTTGCAACGGTCGGCTGCGGGCAACAAAAGACAGAAATACATTAACGAAAAGCATAACAAAATAGGTGTTTAAACTCACCATGACCAGATACAAAGTTTTGAATCTGATGCTAAAACTAACCGCCTCTGTCTGGGCGTTTCCGTTTAAAATGAGAACTGTATTCACACCCAGAGGAAAACCTTCCGTTAACGCATACTGTGGCTCTATTTTGGGACGGAGAACAAACAAACCCAGATGCATAATTTAGGACATCTGAGAACTTTTCTAAAATCACGTCAATATTTTGTAGTCCCATCTAATGAAATCCAATTCATTCAAAGCCCACGCAAAGAATCTTAAAACACATTATTTGTAACAAACTTTACAAAACAGGTTTGCATCACCGCTACCAAGAAAAGAAAATAGTATAATAAGGGAAGAGACATACGTTGTAGTTATTATAATGTAGAGAATCAGAGATCTTAAACTGACAAATGGTTGTCGATTAATTTAATAGTTGACAACTAATCCATTCATCTTTGCAGCTCTATACTTTATGTAAGTTATCAAGGAGGGAAGGAAAGAAGAAAGGAAGAATGTAGGGAAGGAAAAGAAGAAAAGGGAAGGCGAGTAGCATGAAAGAAAAAGGAAGCAAGGAATAGTAGAAAGTAAATCATAAGGAAGAATCATAAGGATGGAAAAAGGGAAGGAAGGAAGGAAAGAAGATGGAAGAAAGGACGCATTAGGGAAGGAAAAGAAAAAAAGGGAAGGCGAGAGAAAGGAGGCAAGGATAAAAAGAAAAAAGGAAGGAAGGAATAGTGGAAAGAAAGTAAAGGAAGAATCAAGAAGGATGGAAAAAGGGAAGGAAGGAAGACAGAAGAAAGGATGTAGTAGGGAAGTAAGAATAATGAGGGAAGAAGACAGGAAGTATGTAGGGAAGAAAAGAAGAGTAGGAAAGGATAGTAGGATGAAAGAAAGGAGGCAAGGATGGAAAGAAGGAAGGAATAGTGAAAAGAAAGTAAAGGAAGAATCAAGAAGGATGGAAAAAGGGATGGAAGGAAGGAAGGAAAGAAGACGGAAGAAAGGATGCAGTAGGGAAGTAAGAATAAGGAGGGAAGAAGAAAGGAAAGTGCATAGGGAAGAAAAGAAGAGTAGGAAAGGATAGTAGGATGAAAGAAAGGAGGCAAGGATGGAAAGAAAAGGGAAGGAAGGAAAGAAGACAGAAGAAAGGACATATACGCAGAGAAGGAAGGAAGGATGCAAGGAAGTAGGATTCAGTTTCTTGTCACAGAGGAGAGAAGAAACTAGAACATGTTCACATTGAACAAGCGGACATCAGTTTGTTTTCATTAAAAAAAAATGACTCAACCCGATTATAATTGATTATCAAAATAGTTGGAGATTAATTTATTAGTTGTTTTTATAATGTATTATCTTTGCAGCTCTACAATATAACTACACCTTATGTCTCTTCCCTAGTTAGAATAGTTCCTTTCTTGGTAGCTGTGATGCAAACATGTTTGTAAAGTTTGTTACAAATTAATGGGTTTAGATTCTGTGTGTGTGGACTCAATATATATATATATATATATATATATATATATATATATATATATATATATATATATATATATATATATGTGTGTGTGTGTGTGTGTGTGTGTATCTGTGTGTGTGTGTGTGTCTGTGTGTGTGTGTGTATGTGTGTGTGTGTGTGTGTGTGTGTGTGTGAGATTCTCATTTGCCACCTCACTAACGTGAACACACACTGCTCTCTGTAATAAGAATAGCTCTACTGTATTTCAGCTCTTTTTAAAAACACTGGCAGGGTTCAAAGCTCAGACGAGGAGCGACAGGGAAGGGTGTGAATGCTTCCTTTGTTTTAATTTAGGGATGGTTTTATTTCCACAGAGTGAAGGGAAGGGCCGCTGCTCAATGCTAGAATATAAATGCATTTATAAAAAAAAAAAAAAAAGATAGACCTTGTCGTTGTTTTTAGATATACAATTCTCTTTCCCGCCTTTATATCAAATTAGCCAATGGCCCGTCCATTTCTTGAGTATCTGCCTCTTAAGAAAAACTACTCTCTCTACACTCTACTGTTAGGACTGGCTCCAATATCCCTTCTATCAAAAAGGAAATTATATTATTTTTTGGGCCAAGGCTCCAACTTAACTTCCTTGTCCTGTCTCCCAAGTTTGTAACGTACAATATATTACACGCTGTTAGTGCCGAACTGTACCAAACTGCTGATTAAATTATTAAATTAGAGTTGTTCCGATACTATCAGAAATGTCTCCCATACTCCCTAAAATGCTCGTATCGGCGAGGATTTGACTCTAAGCACCGATCCAATATTATGCATTTAGCCCCCCCCCCAAAAATCTACTTAAAAAGTAGTTAATTGATGTTCTTTTTTTCCCGTTATGATCATTAAATAAAGTTCTATGGCATTTATTCTCTGTATGTATTAGAGGCGTGGTCCTAGGCTGTGTACTCTATGGTTGGTTAACGGTTAGGGTTGGGCGATATGGAGAAAATCAAATATCACGATATTTTTGACCAAATACCTCGATATCGATACTGCAACGATATTGTAGTGTCACAAAAGAGATTTTTGATAAATAATCATCAGTAATGATATATAATGACTAAGTGGCAAATACTAACAGTCTGGTAAGTTCAGAAAAGTACATCACTTTACTGTAATGCAGCCTTTAAAACCAGGAAAAGACAACACTTATGTCATATTAAGATATTACGATGTCCAAAATCTAAGACGATATCTATTCTCATATCACGATATCGATACATTGCCCAGCTCTAGTAACGGTACCGAAACCTGGTGCTAATATGGCACCGGTATCTACCGGACCAAACAGCAACTCGGATTTTAAACGTCTATGCTGCTCTCTGATGCTCCGAAACGGACGTTAACCCTCCTGTTGTCCTCAGGTCTAAATCTTTCTATAAATCAGAAAATTGGATTTCTTCCAACCAAAGTGTCCAAAAAATAATAACGTGGATGGTTCCATACGACGCTCTTTACAAGTAAAATAAATGATCAGTTCACTACTTTCATTGAATTTGGGTCATTTATTCAATTGTATAGCATTTCTAGCATGCAGAGTTTGTCATTTCTGATACAATTTCATTCTACAGTAGAACTTGGAATTGTTACAGCTTTAGGTAATATTACTTTTTTATTTTTAAAAAGGAGTAAAAACTTAGTATTACACTTCCTGAGTAACTTTAACATATATAAAAACAGGTGAACAGATCCAGTAAAAAGCCAGCTTATCACTTTAAAACTACCTCTAGTGTGTTGGCAGTTAAACCTTTTATAGAGAGGTTATAACCAAATACAACAACACAGTAAATTGAGTACCCCCCCAGTTTCCACTGTGACATTGTTTGCTTATCCCTTATTTTCTCTGTTGATTACGCAATCGACAATCTGGGCTCCTCCCTTCCAGCACAGGGGCTGGCGTCGTTTGGCCTCAAATTACATCATAAATCACTGAACACGTGCACTGGGATAATGTGTCAGCACAAGTTGTTTTCACTCTGAGCAAACACCGAAATGTTTACAAGCTAGTATAGCTTATCCCCGTTGTGTAAAGGCTGGTCATGGCAGGCCTTTCGTCGCTTCGACCTAGCTCATGGGACAGTGACCCAGATGGGCCTTTCTTTCTTTTTTTAACATTAGCAGCCAAAGAGATCCCACACATACAACATGTCAAAATATGCAGGCTGTGTAGCGTTTAGCGTGCATTTAATAAGATGTTTAACATGTTATTTTCCCCCTCTTGATTAAAATGTCGACAAAGACATTCTCTAAACTTAACGCCCAGACGATTTTGTCCCATGTTGTGAACTATCTGAGCCGCAACACCCGAGTTTTAAACAGCTGCGAAACACTTGTAAGTGCAATAACAGAACATACATACAAGACTGTCACCAGAGAAGGTGAGCTAGCTAGCTAGCTTGGTGGCTAGCAGGCCAGCTAACTACCTAGCTAGCTGCTAGACAAAAACACCGTCTTGGTTGGTGGTTTCTTACCAAATGTCCTCCTTTGTTTGAAGGGTCTGTCGGACGGCATCTCTGTTAGAGTTATTACACAGTTACAACTTAATGAACGTGCAGTATAACTGCGTAACAACACGACTCGGTGACAAAGAAACTGGAAGGGTTTTTGTCTGTTTGAATGTCTTCGGCCGCCTCTGGATTTTCAGTCTGAAGCCAAAACACCTCCGCGGACAAACAAAGCAAGTAAACCGAGGCGCTGACGTCATCCGCTGGATTTAAAGGGGACGTTCACCATTTGACTTCTCCGTATCCCGCTTCCATTAACCCTCCCATAGACAGTCGCTCCGTACCTGTTGTTGTCCTCGACTCAAGTGTGACCCATTTTTTAAAAACAAGTTTCCATTTCAGAAATTTAGGGGTTCTTTCAACCAAATTGTCAAAGAAAATAACGTGGATGGTTCCATACAACCATTACTCTTCACAAGTAAAATAAATGATCGGTTCACTACTTTTATTGAAGAAAAAAACTAATGACAAAAGGACGTTGAAGAAAAGTGGCAAAAATGTTGGAAAAAACGCGAGAAAAGAATTGACAAAAATATCCACAAAAAAAATAACACTGGAAAAAAATCGACAAAAAGATTGTTGGAAAAAAATCAACAAAAACATTTTAAAAATCGCTGGAAAAAAATCTACAAAAACATTACAAAAAAATGCTGGAAAAAATCGCCAAAAACATAAAAAAAATGCCTTTTTTCATTCTATGGGTATTGGTTACATAATAGAAACATTTGTTTCTTGGCTTTTGTAGTACTTGCTTTTTTATGTTCTTACTATGTTGTTATGCATCAAAATACCAAGACAAATTCCTTGTATGTAAAAACCAACACGGCAAATAACCTTTGAAACTGATGCTTAAGAAAAAAACTCTTCTCTACCAAAGTTGACACAAAATGTTCACATCTAAATGCAACTTTTTGTCCCTGTTCCAAGCTGTTTTTGTTGTTGAAAGGCTTACAATAACCCTAAAAAACATTAACATTACTTTACTACCTCTGTACCTCATGACTTTCTCTCTATTTATGGGAAATAGGGACATATTTTTATTGCCAATTTATGCCAATATGTTTGTTATGCATCAAGCTACCAAAGGCAAATTCATTGTATGTGTAAACCTACTTGGCAATAAACCTGAAACCTGAAAATTACTCAGTTCTCTAGCAAAATTAACACACAATTGCACATTTAAATGCACTTTTTTTTTTTTATTCCTGCTGTTTTTGTTGTAAATCTCATACACTCATAATAACCCTAAGGAAATATACATAAGATAAGATAAGCAAAAGGCAACAGGACTGGCTAGAAATTCTTGAAGACGTTTCGCCTCTCATCCAAGAGGCTTTTCAAGACTTTCTAGCGAGTCCAGTGGACTTTTTGCTAATCACAGATCTACCATTTCTTGGAAGAGGAGGGATAGACTTCTCCGCATAGTCTGTCTGCCTCCCCCCCACACTCCACCACTTCCACTGTTTACTGGCTATATTAGCCCATATGCACACAACCCCTCCCTCCCTCCCTCCCTCCTTCCCCCAGCCTGGACTGAGGTCTAACTTAATAACTTAATACTTGAACAATGGCTGTAAACGTATTACTTCCTTGCACTATTGGACTTATTTGGACTTCCACCATGACACACACACACTCTCATAGAGCTCCTTACCATATAGCCCTTAGTACATTCATTTTTATATTTTTATTATTATCTTTTCTTGTCCATATTATTCATGTGGATTTGTTATTTCACACGTTATATCATCCTGTTTATGATGTATGTGTATGTTGTGTGTGATGTCTTTAAGCTATTGGGACGGTGAATTTCCCCTTGGGTATCAATGAAGTATCTATTTATCTATCTGTCTATCGTATTTATGACAGAACCTTAACAGACACAAAAATGTAAACTTTTTTCAATGTTTTGGTTGTCTTTTTTTGACACTTTTGGTCAGTTTTCCCAATGTTTTTTCATATGAGAGAGGGTGTGTGTGTGTGCTTGCATGTGTGTCTCTCTCTCTCTCTCTCTGAGTGTGTGTCAAAGCCCAAAAAAACAAAATGTGAACAGGTGACGCAAACACATATATCACTTCCGCTCAAACCGTGATGAACACGCCCACCAACCTACAATATAAGTACATAATATAATAATCAATAAATAATATAAATGAGACCATAAACAACAAACAATATGTGGCTCCTACATATGTGAAAGGGGTTGATGGTAGACACCTGCAGATGATCATGATCATAACCTAATCATAACATTTCGACACATTTTGCTTTTTTACCACGTTCACAGCAATATTTGTGAACTATCTTGTAAAAAATATTTTAAATCTAAATTTTGAATCCATTATGTGCTTTGTGAATATGCAAATTCACACTGCAGGTCAGCGGTAAGTACCAAAATAAAAGCCTGACGAATGATGTCCAGCGCTGGAAAAAGCGCCAGCGACATGTTCTCACTATTTTCTGACATTTTATATACCAATCGAATAATTAAATCAACGGCTTGTTAACGTCTCCCCAAAACTTAAAACTAACACACTAATAAGTACGTGAAGACACAAGACAATTTGTACTTTTTTTTTATTTCGTAATTTGTTCAAAATAACCATCAGGAAGGTGAAGTGGCAGAGCAGAGAAGAGTTGGTAGTGTAGTTCGCTTCGATCTGTACTTCAACGTCTTTCGCCAACAAAACAATAAATAACAATCCTAAGTTTTTCCATTTAGGTACAACTGAAAAACATCCTCAAACTTACAGATGTGGTCTGTGGCCTCTCTGTCTGTCTGTCTGTCTCGTACACTTTGCAGACATGTATGCACTGATCCAGTTTTTCTACTTCTGCCAGATGTATTTTAGCAGGTGAACATTTCTCACCATGTGCTAAAACATCTCGGAGATAAACACAGTGACATAACACACACTACACACAGAGAGGAGGCCGGACTGGAATGCTAAAACGTGGGGAAAAAGAAATTAGCCAGCAGAGTGGTCGGCTGTCTTATGGTTCACACATGTTGTCGTTGAAGCAGGGGGGGGTTTTGTTACTCCCTGGTGCAGCGAGTGCATTACATAAAAAAAAAGCTTCAGGTAAACGGGCTCTTTTGATTTCAGCGAGACAAGAGGAAATGTTTGGCTGTTTTTAAATATATGAAGAGAGTGATGAGTCAGGTGGGGGGCGCGTCTGCTTCTTGTTCAGTCCGAGGGGTTCTGAATGACGATCAAGAAATAGTCCTTATCTGTGAAGAAAAAGGCAAAATAGTCAACTTTAGTAAACTAAGAAACAGTTTAGGATCGTTAGATTTACTTAACAGCCTTGGACCTGGAGAAAGTTTAAATGCTGATGGAAAAGGGAGACAAAAACTTAGAAAAAACAGAAGAAAGAAGGAAGGCAACACTGGGGCGACAAAAAAATTCAAAAATCGACAAACTTAAAAAAAAAAGAGAAGAACTTTGAAGGAAAAGAAGACACTAGAAAAATCTATTAAAGGTAGTGCATTATGGAACACACTACCCCCAACTATAAGGGAATGTCCCACTCTGGCCACCTTTAAGAGCCAGGTCAAGGTGTGGCTTAGAGCTAACCAAACGTGCAACCACCTCTGACTGCATGCTGTACCGTATTAGCCCAGTAGAGTATGCTAATGAACTGCATCTTCGTCTTAACACTTACTAATAAATTGTCTTGTTTGTTTTTCTTTCATTCTGTTTCTCCCTGCTTTATATAACAAATGTTATTACTGTATATATTAACGTCTTAGAGCTAACCAAGCGTGGGTCACCTCTACTTGTATGCTGTACCGTATTAGCTCAGTAGAGCATATGTATGTTGTGTCTGTTTTTTTTTTCTTCTTTCGTCCTGTTTTACTCTGTTTCACATAGCAAATGTTACTAGTGTATCTCTTTTGTCCTTTTATTGTAATTTCTACCTGCCAAATGGACTACAGATGGAAATTAGCCTTTGGGCTACAATCTGGCACTTTTACGTGCTGTATACATGTTCATAAAATGTGCATTATTCTGAAAATAATAAATAAATAAAACAAAAAAAATTAAGGAAGAAAGGAAAGAATAGGTCAAAACAAACGACAAAACCTTCAAATACAGCAACAAAAACTTTGGAAAAAGTGACAAACTTGGAGAAAAAAAAGACAGTAGAAGTAACTACAGCCTTGTGACTGACTAATGTTTAGCTAAAAATGTCACGTACGCCCTGCAGTCCTCCAAAGTACCCCTAGGGGGACACGGACCCCCATTTGAGAACCACTGCATTAAGGGATATATAGTAACTTTATTTTTTTTATTTACCTACAAAACACTTATTTAAGAAAAAAGCCTAACTTTTTAAATGCATCAGTGTGATTTTGAAGACAAAACATGTGCCTAAAACAGAACACACTCTTTAATTAAAACAGGAAATATCTCATCAAAGACAGAAAATCTGAAGCAGAAAATCTGAACATACGCTCAAAACTAACTTACAAACTCTGTAAACTCTTTGTTAGAGACACATATTTGTCCGTTTTGTATAAAAGTCAGATACTCTAGATAAAAAAATCACGAGTTCAGATGAACATAATACTTGTTTATCCCCCAAAGACAGATGGGACTGATATTTGTGGCTTTCTAAGAAAACGTGGGGCGAGTCGGCAGTTAATTGTACGTTTTGGTACATTGGGACAGTTAGTCTCCCCCCCCGGCTCTCACCTGGAGCAATCATGATCTCGTTCTTCTTGGAGCGGATCCGGAGGAAGGTGAGGTCGTTCTGGGGGTCGATGTCTCGCACGGTGCTCCGGGCCTTCAGCACCAGCTGGTGGATCAGTCCCGCGTACTGCACCGTGCTGGCGTTGTCCAGGGTCGTCTTGATGGGGATTCCTGAGGGAGGGGCACGTATGTGAAGAAGTTAGACGTACCCAGGAGAAGTTAACCCTAGTCTACATCCACCACGGTCCACTTCTGGGACTGATCCGGTGGCGCCGCAAATTCCTCCAGGTGTCCCTCGTCTTGGCCGGATGGTCGTTACCTTCCTCTTTCTTTCTTTGTGTGTGTGTGTGAGTGAGTGTGTGTGAGTGTGTCTGTGCAGGGCTCCAGACTAACTTTTTTCACTAGGAGCTCAGTGGCCCCCTACTGAAAACTTTAGGGGTGCAACCAGAAAATTTAGGGGCACACACCGTAAATCAACATGCCAACCAAATATTCACATTTCTACTAATTTCCACTGTATTACTAATAAATACTTTGATAATGGATGCAGAAATTACAATGTGCTGTTTCAAATTCAGTGTCACTTTTGAAGATGCAGCGTTACAGCACACACGGAGATGAGAAGGGTATGTATCGACTTGTCTTACTCTGGGGGTTACGGTGAATAAGCTAAATTCCCAATAAATCGGCGTGTTCCTTTAAATCAACTAATCGATTAGTCGACAAAATCGTATAAGTTTTAGTCGACTAAGAATTTCTTTAGTCGAGGACAGCCCTACAGACTGTTGAGCCTGCTGCTTGTCTCAGAGGAAGTGTAACGTCAACAGCACCGTGACTGTTTTTAATATCATATCGCAGCAAACGCTGTCTGTGTGAAGTTTTTAAAAACTGTAACCGTACTTGAAACCACTTTATCGGCATCACTCACTGTGATTTCAACAAAACAGCCGACATAGTTTGCGCCGATTGCACCTCTCGTGTGTGTGTGTTTGTGTCAGAGCTCTGCTCTCTGTCTATTTTCAGAGAGGACAGATAAGCTCAGGTACCTACGTTTCAACATTTAACGTGTAAAAAACGGGGGCAAATTTGCTGGTCGCACATGTGCGACTGGATGTAAAATTCAGTCGCACACTCTCAAATTTTTTGGTCGCAGTCTGGAGCCCTGCTGTTTGTGTGAGTGAGTGAGTGTGTGTGTCTGTCTGGGTATGTCTGTGTGTGTGTGAGTGAGTGAGTGAGTGAGTGTGTCTGTGTGTGTGTATGTGTGAGTGAGTGTGTGTGTGTGTGTGTGTGTGAGTGAGTGAGTGTTTCTGTGTGTGTGTGTGAATGATTGTGTGTGTGTGTGTGTGTGAGAGAGAGAGAGAGAGAGTGTGTGTGTGTGTGTGAGAGAGTGAGTGAGTGTGTCTATGTGTGTCTGTCTGTGTGTCTGTGTGTGTGTGAGTGAGTGAGTGTCTGTGTGTGTATGATTGTGTGTTTGTGTGCGTGTGTCTGTGTGTAAGTGTGGGTCTGTGTGTGTATGATTGTGTGTTTGCGTCTGCGCTTAGCGCCGCCCATGACGATTGTGATTGGTTTAAAGAAATGCCAATAAACCGGAGCGCGTTTTTCTCCCATCCCAGAATGCTGTGTGGACTAGCAAGACCTTCCTCCACAGCGCAGCGGAGGAAGGTCTGACAAAGCGAAACTAGGTAAACGGTTTCTGGAAGTGTCTTTATTTATCTGTATCTGAATTAAGGTAAACCTAGGAATAAGTACTTGGTTGATGTAACATTACTACTATAGAACTACAATCTGTCCTGAGTCTAACTTCATTCTGCATGTTCCTTCTCTTTCTCTGAAGCACTAATCCTAATCCCTGCTACTGACCCAGAACCTGACACGCCAGATGGTGGCTCGTCATATCGCGAGAATCCAGCCTGCAAAGTCTCACATGCCTTCGAGACAGTGGTGTAGTCTACGTGATACGCAGGTATACGCAGTACACCCACTAAGAAAGCTCCAGGATTTCCATCTACCCACTTAAAGATGCCCAATGACACGCAGCAACATACTTTGCATTATAGTTTTGACATATGTAGAATTGTCATCTGTGTTTTTTTGTTATCTTTGCATAGGCTAAATAAAGGGATTTCCACAGTAAATTGGTGAATAAAAGTGTATCAGAATGCAGGAAATTAAGTCTTTGACGCTCCCCCCCAATATGATATGCCCCCTCCCAAATGTCCCATATATATGTATATATATATATATACTGTATATACATACATACATACATACATACACACACACAGACACACACAGTACAGTATACCCACTGCAATACATGAGACTACACCACTGTTTCAAGACAGCAACAAATGAGGTAAACTCAGGTTACCGTTATAATAAGATAGCTGCAGTGGTGTGTGTGTGTGTGTGTGTGACGTAAATGAGTGGTACATCCATCCACGGGTGTGTAAATAAACCTAAATAAAGTGGTTTTCTTTGAACGTTACCTTCTGTATTGACGATGATGATCCCCTGCACTCCGTTCTGACTCTGGATTCTCTTCAGAGTTTCCTCTACTTCAGCCTGGGAAGAATGAAACGGAGACACAAGTTAATACTAGTGATGTTACCCGTAAACCCCCTGCTTCGAGGCATGTATCGAAGAAACAAACCAATTTGGAATGGAGCTCTGTATCGGAGCTCGATTCGTTTGGAGATAATCACGTGACCAGTGACGTCCGAAGGTTTGTTTCACACACCCACCCACGTGACTGCTTCTCAAGTTGAATTCAAAGCTTTAAAAATAGTGCGACACAGGGCGTATTTGTGGGTTGTTGCAGTAGGAGAGTCAGGAGAGTTAGTGAATATAGAGAGAATATTATAGCGATTATTATAGCGAGTACAGAGTTAATAGAAAGTTTATAGCGAGTAGAGAGTTTATTGCAGCTATGAAACGAAATAGGCTCAGCCCTGGAACTGTGGAAAACATTTTTGTTTCTGAATAAAAATGACATTTGATGTCTATTCCCACAAACACTTGTCACAAAGCACAATACTATCCCCCTGACCTGTCCACGAACACTGTTATTGTCCATAAGCACCATCACTGTCCCAAAGTATGTCCTTGCCAATGACAAAGCACTGCCCCAATCAATTGACTTAAACAATTTCTATAAACACTGGCAGTAGACTACATGTCAGACTGTTAGATTGCTCATATAGCGTACGCCTTCTGCACTGCCTATCTCGCCTATTTGGCTGAGGAGACAATGTTGCTCTAGGCTACGTAGGCTACTCGATATAATCACAGAAACGTGTGTACAATGTGTTCTACATTATTTTCCCTCCAAAATTGACGCATTTGTTTACAAACACAAGAAACGTTCACAGCCCAAATCCTAACTTTGTAGTTTTATTTTGTGGGGAAGGCAATGACATTTCCATTGATGCAAGGTCACAAATAGTCTTAGTTACTTAGCTATGTCATTGTTTATTTATCCATGAATTCATACACAAAATGTACTCATCTTCGACTCAAAGACATTCATGCCGGATATCTCTTAAACTGTTATATTGTTGTCGTGATCTAATATTTTTATTTATACAATTAACAAACAATACACTAGGACATAACATCGCATCACAGGAGCATCTGTGAAACAGTTTGTGACACAATGCTATTCTTCCTTTCACCACTAGATGTCCTCATACAGTACTGAGAGAGTATTGGACCTTTTTTTCGATACAATTCACTGGTTCAGAAAGCTTCAGTTCGCCATCACTAGTTAATACATAATTTATGAAAACGGGTATCTTAAATATATGGTATCTTAAATCTTAAGCTATCTGATTGGTCTCTAGCCGTTATAGAATAACCACATTATAAAACAACGGCTATGATTCGAATTCCTTTGCACAATTAGTATCACTCCGCGTCTGAGGAAAAAACAACGTTAGCCGGTAGCCAAACAAGCAGTTATTGGTGCACTACAGCTTATTAAAGTGATAGGAAACGCTTCAGGTAATCCCAAAATGCTACTACAACAGCATCTTTACCAGAAAACATCAAACTAGCTGCTGTCAATCCCGTGAAAACACTCAGCAGAAAGCTAACTAACGTTAACTAGACCGAGCTAACTGACAACGCCCGACTAGCATGGATAGCATTTTATTTAAAACCCCTTCATACATTATAAATTCACAGCGGTCCCAACACAATTATGAACATGTTTATGAAATACACGTAGCTAGAGGCAGACGTCGCATCCTACCATTTTAATGGTGTGTGGAGAGACCTGTGTCAGAAATTAGTCCCCGAGCTCAGCAGAATAACAGCTAACAAAAGCTAACAGAACCGCTCTGTTGCTGGGAGAAGACAACTGACGTAAACTTCCGGGTCAACTGCTGCAGTGATGCGTTCGGGGCCCAGGCAAAAAGTGGAAGACATGACTGTCGTATTATGTGGTGTTCTGGAAAAAAGTTGAAAACTATTTAAATATTCAACAGAACCATGAAATTAAATTGGAAGCAAAAGATGTTATTTTTAATTACGATAACAAAACAAAACAATACACAGAATTGTCAACTTCTTAATTCTACAAGGGAAATTTCATATCCATGAAGCAAAATTTTCTAAATCTCGACCAGCTTTTACTCACTTCAGAATTGAATTACGGAACTTTTTTGAGTGTATCCAAATTATTAATAATAAGAAAACTATGTATATAGCTGATCTACTGCAAGATTTTTGATTCCTTTTCATATTTTATTATATTGTTTTCTATGTATGTATGTATTTATTTTTTCTTATTATGTATTAAATACCCATTTCAATTTTATTATTATTTTTACTGGCAACAGTAACCTGTGTTCAGGTCAGATATAAAGTTGCAACAAACTAGCTAACGTCTCACTGTCTGTTTATTGAGGGACGTTACAATGTATTTATTTTTAAACGTAATACGTTAACATTATGCAGAAAATTCTTGTGGCAAACTGCAAGATAATCATAACCCTCTTGTGTTTATCCAGACGATTCCCCACATATAAACAGGATGTCAACACCAGCAACCAATCAGGCCTCTGGAAAGTTAAGTGCATTTGTTTTCTCTAAAGCCCAATATGTCCAAGGTCCAGAAACGTAGATGGTATGAACTCCTAGAATTTTGGTGATTGTCATATGCAATGTTTTTGTGATTAAATGTTTTTATTCATTACTTTTAAACAACATACAAAATGTACAACTCGCACCATAAACGCCCCCCCCCCCCCCCCCCCCATCGCCATCCACCAAGATAAAATCCAAGACATAATTATACAGTAACTAAAATATTCAAGACCATTCAACAAAATGGTAACACAATACACAATAAATCATAAACATATGCATCAATGACAACACCATAAGCCCATCATACACGTCTCTCCCCAGCACAAAGCTTCTTAGGAACCCTCCAGAAAGCTCAGCTAATTTCCCCATTTTCTAGTAGAGACATCCAATCTGACAAATCGTTTATATGACATCTTTTCAAATGCTGCCACCCTTCCCATCTCACAAGCCCACTCCTGGATTGAAGGCGGCACCCCCTTCATTCTTCCATCCTCTGTCTAGCTATCATTAAAGTAGTCTGGACCCAGCTTATACAGTATCTCAACGGATAAAAATTAAAAAGGGGGATTGTTGAACACCAAAGATACTCAGATGCAGGCAAGACAAAAAATTAATTTCATTAAATTCCCTCCAAAATGTGTGTTACTTATTGTTAGTTCACCTAGTGGACACTAGTCAGGGGCTGACCCCACCCGTACCACATTTGTTAAAGGTCCCGTGGACCAATATTTTATTATTGTAATGTATATGTAATGTTAATTGTTTTATAACTTTTTCTCTCAAGTCACAGCAGACAAGGAATGCTAAAATAAAATACACAGACATGATACATGGTCCGTTATTGTTAAAGAGAATATCAATAAATCAGCCTCAATGATTAACAACGTGTTGGTCTGTGACCTGGATACCTGAAGCTTGCAGGTCACAAACATGAAAACGAAACTTTACAGTGAAGTAGGAGACTTCTCGTGTTCACCACTTACACTTTTATAATGAATAACATTTACATATTCAGAGATTCAGACTTCTTCAACGAGGAAGAAGGAGCAGATGGAATTTAAAGGATTTTTAAACAGACTAAAATATTTCAGATGCTAAACATTCAAAGCGAGTATTTTATGTCTTGAACATGTAACATGCAGGTGTGTCAAGAGAGCATCATGACATCACTGTGCAGCAAAACACATAACACATATCAAATATCCATGTAGATCACAAGATGAGAGTAAATAAGTTGTTGATGAAACTTCTATTGGAATATTAATAACACACTTTAAGTCGATCTTTCCTTACACAATGAATTAGTGAGAAACCCTTTCACTCAATCAGGTCACTTCACAAATCCGTAATAACAATGGTCCATTATTGTGTCATGTTCATTAGTGATATTTAAACCCAAATATCTAAACTAACCTGCTGCTGACGGCAGAGTGAATGAACCACGTTGAAGGATTAGAGAGTTGAGGTTGTTCTTAATATTTAAAAAATAACTCTTTAAACCTTTGATCGGTTCATAATTTGAGTAAACAATATCCATATAAGTCGTAATCATTTTTGAAACACTACAGTCGGACCAATATTCAAAGTTTAATCCACAGTTTTGAATTTCATCATTTATCATAAAACAGACGTTTGGAACATATGACATACCGGCAGCGAAACCAACTGTATATCTGAAAAAGTTAGAATTGATCTTGTAAGTCTTGTATTTCTCCAGCAAATGATCCAGGTCCTGCAAATACAAATTGATAGCAGCTTCGATGGCATTAACATAGTCTGATGCAGGTGTACCAGTCTGAATATCCAGTCGGGCACCATGGATCAACATCTGGACGTGGAAGGCGGCTCCGTTGACCCAGATTTTGAACCCTCGGCTGCTCATCTGTCCGTCATGCTGCAGGGAGTTTCTGAGGATGGTGAGATGGTTGCTCAGCTGATGTTCCAGTCTCTTCATTTCCTCCCGTAATTGTTGGTCGTTGTTCATGTACATGCGATGGCGTCTCAGATACTCTGACATTGTGTCCCGGACACTCGAAGCTTTCTCTTCCCCAAACACACGTCGTAACATGCTGTATGTGTGATCACTTGGCTGAGTGCCGCTCTTGATGACGATCTCTATGATCAAGGAAATCACCAAAGCTCCAAGTCCAACAGCATGCGGGACGGAAGTCATCGGAGCCAAAACAGATCCCAGCCTGCCAACGTAACCTGGCACCGTGTTGACCATCTTATTAGAGAAAGCCTGCAGCATCGCGTTAGAGTCGGTACCAGAATATTTCAGCAGAGACTCATCTATGCCTATATCTGGTAAGAGGCATGGTTTCTGTAAAGCCTGGTTATAAAACCAAAGAGACATACTGTCATACCTTGGTGAGTATGAGGGGGTTTGGCCCATGATTTTTCCTCTCGATCTGCAAGCGCTGAAACGAAGTTCAAATGTACCCCGATCAGCAGACTGAACACAAGGTAATCACAATTTATTTAGATGAAAAAATCCAGACAGCTCCCTCCTCCTCCTCTCTCCCTCCCTCAGGCTTGTTTGTCTGGCACCGCTGAGTCACGTGATGGTACAACATCAAATAACAAGAGGGGGGAGGAGGAGCAAAGTGTCCCTGCTCTGCGCTATGACAGGACTTGACCTCTTTACACAGACACAGACAGCCAGGTCACCTCTTTGATGAAACCACAGCAGTGCATACTGGAGAGAAACCGAAACTAAAGTATCCATCTCATTACACGGGTATTGATCAATATCAATACCAACGTTGGTATCGATATAATCAATATTTGGATCGATCTGCCCACCACTTCTCTGCAGGGTTTGGTTAAATTGTAGGCCTACTTTAGTGCAGCTTTTATAAACATCTTTGTCTTTCCATTTTATTTAGTACTGTATGCAATATTAGGGCTATGTATGGTTTTACATTAATCACTTTTTTTTTTTATAAAAATGTAAGTTCTTAGGCTAAGGCTTGCTAAGGTTTAATTATTTAATCCGGGAAAAAAACTAGTTAGGCTAGTACCCAATTTTACTAGCCTGGATACCAGCCGAACTTAGCCCCGCCCACAAAATTTTAGGTCGGGAATAGAATCTGAGTAGGACCACGTCAGGCTACAATTTTACCAGTATGTCTGCACATACCGTTTATTACTGTTTTCCAAGATGGCACCCACATGTAAACATGAACGGCACTGTCTTTATAATGTATATTTTTATTAAACTGTCTGTACACTTACAAAGTTCTCAATGCTTCGGTTTACATGTAGGGACCCTCATTATGCTACCGTGGAAATGTGGTGATATTTTGAGCCTTGTTAGTGGTATAAAATAACCATTTACCATCTGCACCGAAAGGTAGCGTTAGCATGCTAACCACCGGTTTGTGCTTGCTTGTTTAAAGCTAGAGACGCATTCAATTAGCATGAAAACATATCCCAGAGAACGTTTGACTCGGTACAAATATGTTATTGACCCCTAGGTTCATTTTGCGCCAGAATTGTCCTTTAAAACCTCTGAGGCCGAGCTTTGTCATATACGATAACAAAATGCGCAGTTTATTGATGATTTAATAACATCTGTAAATGCTGACTCCTTCCTCTGAAAGCTAACAGCTGTTTTTCTTTCCGATGCTGTCCCCGGGTAGATCGTAGCCAGTACAAAATATGTTCTATCCAGTCTGGAATTTCTGCTTCTTTTCGGGGACTTAGGTACAATAAATCCATACTCTTAGATCAAGTATTGATAGTCTTGTTGTCCATATTTTATCCATTATCGACCATCCATTAATGTTTACTGTCGTTAGCTTTGTTGCTAAAAACAAACAAACATATTACCAATCCCATGAGGCTCTAGTCCATTGATCTTTTTCACAGCAGACATGTTGACATGTCATAGTAGGAAAAGCACAGGTGTATTCAAAACCATTAATGATGGCTGCATTCCACTTAGGAGAGGTCCTGGTATTGTGCATGCTGACTCACTGGAATATCTAACTGGGACACTTGATGGAACTGAGCCATCGTTAAGGTCATCAATTTCAGCTGTGCTTTTCCTACTATGACAAGTCAACATGTCTGCTGTGAAAAAGGTCCATTCCATTTACCTTGGAGCTGTGAATGACGTCACACTTGAGTTGAATGCGTTCTATTTACAAGTCTGATTTTCATTGTTTGCATTAGCTCTAGCCAGGTGAGCCATTGTTAGCAATACCAGTTGATAACAACGCATTTTGCTGTTTTTTGTGCATACAGTAACAACATGTCCACAGATAGAAGTGGAACAGGACTGTGTGAACGATCAGAGGTGTCAAGTAACGAAGTACAAATACTTCGTTACCTTACTTAAGTAGAAATTTTGGGTATCTATACGTTACTGGAGTAATTATTTTACAGCAGACTTTTTACTTCTACTCCTTACATTTTCACACAATAATCTGTACTTTCTACTCCTTACATTTTAAAATAGCCTCGTTACTCCTATTTCAGTTCGACTTGTTTTCATTCCGACTTGTCATCGTTAAAAAAATACACAAAAAAAAACAACCTATCCAGATAAATCGCGCCATCCGGATAGAGTGAATTTGATTGTGGTTGGATGAGAAGTATAAACATACAGTATACCAGTCCAACACCCTATTGGTTTGTACGCGATCCATCGCACCTGCACATGACACAAATCACATCACACTCCAGCAAGGAAATAGCAGACATTTGTAGCCTAGTACGAAGATGTCCGTGGCAGAGACTCAAGAGAACTCGAGTGAAATGTCCCAACCAAGCACCAGTGAGGAGGTTGGTAGCCAGGAAGACCAGCCAACCCTTCTACATCCCTGGCCGTACCTGGAAGAATTTTTTGAAATGGTTCGATGCAAAAACAACTCCTTATGAATGCGCTGCAAGCTCTGCGCACCCAAGTACCACGAGCTAATTACAATACTTAATAGGCAAATAGTCATCATATCTTCTGCTCCATGAAATGAGCAGAAGATATAATTTTATATATCTTTTTATTAAACTTAACTCGTCATTTTGATGTCTAAACTTAACTGTTGGCGCCTCATGACGCTTACATTTTGTGGTTGCACTGGCTTGCTTGTTTTTGTTGAAGGTGCTATATAAATAAAATGGACATTAACATCTGGTAACATGCAGTAAAGCACATTCCACTGCAAAACTACAATCTGGTTTTAGGATTTAGTGGTTTTTATTCTTTAACGTTAGCTAGCATTTTTTTAGTAGCTTGACTTAGAGCTGATAACAGGTGACCTAATATCTGCAGCCTTTTTTAATTTTGCAACTTAGTCTGTGTAGGTTATGCAGACAGGTTTTGTGGCTATATGACTAGTACGACTGTAAATCACTGAGGTAAACTGCAGGACAATCCTAGTCCTGTTGGGAGTATCTGGAGGAGTCCCTCACATATATTCAGCATCAAGCAACGACCAATCAGGACACCAGATAAAAAAATAAAAAAAATGGGATTGTTGCGGACCAAAGAAACTCAGCTGCAGACAAGACAAACAAAAAAGTTTCTTATGTTGGATTCCTAATTTCAGATCATTTATGTCTAACACAGCCTCTCCGTGAACCATCACCTTATCGTGGTGGAGAGGTTTGGGTGTCTCTGTGAACCTGAGGGCTGTGTTGTCTGGAGCTTTGTGCTCCTGGTAGGGTCTCCCAAGGCAAAGTGGTCTCAGGTGAGGGGCCAGACAAAGAATGGTTCAAAAACCCCATGATAGAACGAGGAAGGGATGGAGTGACCCTGCCCGGAGGAAGCCCGGGGCCCCCCGTCTGGAGCCAGGCCCAGACGGAGGGCTCTTCGGCGAGCGCCTGGTGGCCGGGTTTGCCACGGAGCCCGGCCGGGCACAGCCCGAACAAGCTACGTGGCACCTCTGTCTCCATCCCATGGGCCCACCACCTGTGGGAGGAACCGCTGGGGTCGGGTGCGCTGCCACATGGGTGGCAGTGAAGGTCAGGGGCCTCGACGGACCAGACCCGGGCAGCAGACGCTGGCTTTGGGGCACGTGGAACGTCACCTCTCTGTGGGGGAAGGAGCCGGAACTGGTGCGGGAGGTGGAGCGCTACCGGTTAGATCTGGTGGGGGCTTACCTCTACGCATAGTCTCGGTTCTGGAACCGTACTCCTGGATAGGGGTTGGACTCTTTTCTTCTCCGGAGTTGCTCAGGGTGTGCGGCGCCGGGCGGGTGTGGGGATACTAACAAGCCCCCCGGCTAAGCGCCGCTACGTTGGAGTTTACCCCGGTGGACGAGAGGGTCGCCTCCCTACGCCTGCGGGTGGTGGGGGGGGGGAAAACTCTGACTGTTGTTTGTGCATATGCACCAAACAGGAGTTCGGAGTATTCGGCCTTCTTGGAGACCTTGATTGGAGTCCTGCATGGGGCGCCAGTGGGGGGACTCCATTGTTCTGCTGGGGGGACTTCAACGCGCACGTGGGCAATGATGGAGACACATGGAGAGGCGTGATTGGGAGGAACGGCCTCCCTGATCTAAACCAGAGTGGTTGTTTGTTGTTGGACTTCTGTGCTAGTCATGGATTGTCTATAACAAACACCATGTTCGAACATAGGGATGCTCATAAGTGTACCTGGTACCAGAGCACCCTAGGCCGAAGGTCAATGATCGATTTTATAATCGTTTCATCTGATCTGAGGCCGTATGTTTTGGACACTCGGGTGAAGAGAGGGGCAGAGTTGTCAACCGATCACCATCTGGTGGTGAGTTGGGTCAGGGGGTGGGGGGAAGACTCTGGACAGACCTGGTAAGCCCAAACGTGTAGTGCGGGTAAATTGGGAACGTCTGGAGGGAGGCCCCTGTCCAACGGACTTTCAACTCGCACCTCCAGCGGAGCTTTTCGTGCATCCCTGTGGAGGCTGGGGGGCATTGAACCCGAGTGGACAATGTTCAAAGTTTCCATTGCTGAAGCTGCGGCGGGGAGCTGTGGTCTTAGGGTCTTAGGTGCCTCAAGGGGCGGTAACCCACGAACACCGTGGTGGACACCGGTGGTCAGGGAAGCCGTCCGACTGAAGAAGGAGTCTTTCCGGGATATGTTATCCCAGAGGACTCCGGAGGCAGTTGCAGGGTACCGAAGGGCCCGAAGGGCTGCAGCCTCTGCCGTGAAAGAGGCAAAGCAGCGGGTGTGGGAGAAGTTCGGAGAAGACATGGAGAAGGACTTTCGGTCGGCACCAAAGTGCTTCTGGAAAACTGTTCGCCACCTCAGGAGGGGGAAGCGGGGAACCATCCAAGCTGTGTACAGTAAGGATGGGACACTGTTGACCTCAACTGAGGAGGTAATAGGGCGGTGGAAGGAGCACTTTGAGGAACTCCTGAATCCGACTAATACGCCCTCTATGTTAGAGGCAGAGCTGGAGGATGACGGGGGATTGTCGTCGATTTCCCAGGCGGAGGTCACTGATGTAGTCAAACAACTACACAGTGGCAAAGCCCCTGGGATTGATGAGATCCGTCCGGAAATGCTCAAGGCTCTGGGTGTGGAGGGGCTGTCCTGGTTGACACGTCTCTTCAACATCGCGTGGAGGTCTGGAACAGTGCCAAAGGAGTGGCAGACTGGGGTGGTGGTTCCCCTTTTTAAAAAAGGGGGGACCAGAGGGTGTGTGCCAATTACAGGGGTATCACACTTCTCAGCCTCCCTGGTAAAGTCTACTCCAAGGTGCTGGAAAGGAGGGTTCGGCCGATAGTCGAACCTCAGATTGAAGAGGAACAATGCGGATTCCGTCCTGGTCGTGGAACAACGGACCAGCTCTTTACTCTCGCAAGGATCCTGGAGGGGGGGCCTGGGAGTATGCCCAACCGGTCTACATGTGTTTTGTGGATTTGGAGAAGGCGTATGACCGGGTCCCCCCGGGAGATACTGTGGGAGGTGCTGCGGGAGTATGGGGGTGAGGGGGGGTCTCTACTCAGGGCCATCCACCCTCTGTACGACCAAAGTGAGAGTTGTGTCCGGGTTCTCGGCAGTAAGTCGGACTTGTTTCGGGTGAGGGTTGGCCTCCGCCAGGGCTGAGCTTTGTCACCAATCCTGTTTGTAATATTTATGGACAGGATATCGAGGCGTAGTCGGGATGGGGAGGGGTTGCAGTTCGGTGGGCTGGGGATCTCATCGCTGCTCTTTGCAGATGATGTGGTCCTGATGGCATCATCGGCCTGTGACCTTCAGCACTCACTGGATCGGTTCGCAGCCGAGTGTGAAGCGGTTGGGATGAGGATCAGCACCTCTAAATCGGAGGCCATGGTTCTCAGCAGGAAACCGATGGAATGCCTTCTCCAGGTAGGGAATGAGTCCTTACCCCAAGTGAAGGAGTTCAAGTACCTTGGGGTTTTGTTCGCGAGTGAGGGGACAATGGAGCGGGAGATTGGTCGGAGAATCGGCGCAGCGGGTGCGGTATTACATTCCATCTATCGCACCGTTGTGACGAAAAGAGAGCTGAGCCAGAAGGCAAAGCTCTCGATCTACCGGTCAGTTTTTGTTCCTACCCTCACCTATGGTCATGAAGGCTGGGTCATGACCGAAAGAACGAGATCCAGGGTACAAGCGGCCAAAATGGGTTTCCTCAGGAGGGTGGCTGGCGTCTCCCTTAGAGATAGGGTGAGAAGCTCAGTCATCCGTGAGGAGCTCGGAGTAGAGCCGCTGCTCCTTTGCGTCGAAAGGAGCCAGTTGAGGTGGTTCGGGCATCTGGTAAGGATGCCCCCTGGGCGCCTCCCTAGGGAGGTGTTCCAGGCACGTCCAGCTGGGCGGAGGCCTCGGGGAAGACCCAGGACTAGGTGGAGGGATTATATCTCCAACCTGGCCTTGGAACGCCTCGGGATCCCCCAGTCGGAGCTGGTTAATGTTGCTCGGGAAAGGGAAGTTTGGGGCCCCCTGCTGGAGCTGCTCCCCCCGCGACCCGACACCGGATAAGCGGACGAAGATGGATGGATGGATGGATGGATGGATGGATGGATGGATGATGTCTAACACAGGTCCTATTTTAAGTTCAATTCTAATCATTTATATGGACTTATGTAGACTGTCTGACATGGTCTTGCAGTATCTGGCAACACATTTAATATAATGGTTAATATAATGACGATAATGTTAATCAAGTTAGTATTAGTCATTTAAAGGCATATTGCTTTTCAACAATAAGTCAATACAAGTTGTATGAATGAGGCGGGATGAAGGCACTTCTGCTGCAGACCATGCGGAGACTGGCAGTAAACTCCAGAATACCAGAGGCATCATGTTAGTCTTTTATAAATACTTATTTGTCATATCAAATATATTTGTAACATGGATCCCTGTTGTGTTATTGCTAACCACAAAATGTGTTCTACTAATGCCAGATTAAATACACGTAGAAGACCAACATATATACATGATCCTTTATTGTTAAAGAGAACATCAATAAATCAATAAACCAGCCCCAATGATTAACAACGTGTTGGTCTGTGACCTGAAACCTGAAGCCTGCAGCTCACAAACATTAAGACCAAACTTTACAGTGAAGTAGGAGACTTCTCATGTTCACCACTTACACTTTTATAATGAACAACATTTACATATTCAAAGATTCAGACTTCTTCAACGAGGGAGAAGGAGCAGATGGAATTTAATTAAACAAATTTAATTTACTTAACATTACTTTTGTCCTTTACTGTGTCATGTTCATTAGTGATATTTGAACCCAAATATCTAAACTAACCTGCTGCTGACAACACAGTGAATGACCCACGTTGATGGATTAGAGAGACAAGGATGTTCTTGGTATTTAAAAAATAACTCTTTAAACCTTTGATTGGTTCATAATTTGTGACATGGTTCACATAAGCCTTAACCACCCCAGAATATCCACAGTAGTTCCGATAACCTATTTCTACTATTATTCCACATTCTGTCTCGGAATTTTTGACAGTACAAATTTTTTGGAATGCACATATCCATCGCGCACTCTCCGCCAGTGTTGTGCCTGAATGCGTTCATTGAATGATAGTTCGTGAACTCGTTCATATTTTGGGCAAATGTGAACTGAACGTACCGTATTACTGCCTGATGAACGTTACTGTGAACTCCTTCATTCTGGTGTCTGTGAACGCCACGCTCTCTCAGTTTAACTTCGTCCAATAGGGTGCCAGATTTCTATAGAGATTTCAAAACCCGGCTAAAACACACCGTAAACAGGCCTTCATATGCAGCGGAAAAAACACCCAATCTGGCAACACCAGCTACCAGTGTCTCACCGCCACATGGGTCATCAAAACAAAAAGCAGCGTGGCGGCGACAGCAGCACATATAACATACATAAAACTGTACAGCACTGAGCTCATGGCACTTCCTGAATGTGCAAAACATAACAGAATATGTAAACAGAAATGTTGTTAGGCCTACATTAAACTGTAAACAGAAATAATCGATTATGAGCCAGCCGATTATCGATGCAGCATCGTCCATGTCCACGATTCGATGCATCGATTATTTGATTAATTTCAACACCTCTACTGGTTATGTAGGTCTTGTGTTTCTCCAGCAAGTTATCCAGGTCCTGCAAATACAAATTGATGGCAGCTTCAATAGGATTAACATAGTCTGATGCACACTTACCAGTCCTAATATTCAGTCCAGCCAGGAGGTGGAAGGCGGCTCCGTTGACCCAGATTTTGAACCCCCGGCTGCTCATCTGTCCGTCATGCAGCAGGGAGTTTCTGAGGATGGTGAGATGGTTGCTCAGCTAATGTTCCAGTCTCCTTATTTCCTCCCGTAATCGTTGGTCATTGTTCTTGAACCTTTCATGACGTCTCAGATACTCTGACATTGTGTCTCGGACACTCAAAGCTTTCTCTTCCCCAAACACACGTCGTAACATGCTGTATGTATTATCACTTGTCTGAGTACCGCTCTGGATGGTGATCTCTATGATCATGGAAATCACCAAAACTCCAAGTCCAACAGCATTAGGGACTGATTTCAGTGTACCAAAAACAGATCCCAGTTTCTCAATGTATTCTGGCACTTTGTCGACCAGTGTCTCTGACAGCGCCTCCTTAGAGAAAGCCTGCAGCACAGAATTAGAGTTGGAACCAGAATATTTCAGCAGAGACTCATCTATGCCTCTATCTGGTAGGAGGGATGGTTGATGCTGTAAATCATTGTTATACAGTTGTGTCCAGAATAATAGCAGCGTGTTTAAAAAAGTGAATAATGCTCAAAATCCTTTGAATAGCTTTCAATTCCATAATATCAATGCTTTGGGAACACTGCACATTCAATTCTAAATCAAAACGTGACCAAAATTGATCAAGTTTGTGTTATACCTTTACAGAAAGTGAAGACAAAGGAATATTAGGCTGTTCAAAAAATAATAGCAGTATTTGCATTTTTCTTTACAAACTCAAACATTTACTGTATAAACTGAAAAATGTCTCAAGGGTTTGTTTTACTTTCAATCACTGCACTAATATTTAGTTGCATAACCATTACTTCTGAGAACTGCTTCACATCTGTGTTGCAGGGAGTCGACCAACTTCTGGCACCTGTGAACAGGTATTCCAGCCCACGACGATTGAACTACATTCCACAATTCCTCTGCATTACTGGGTTTTGCCTCAGAAACAGCATTTTTGATGTCACCCCACAAGTGTTCTATGGGATTGAGGTCTGGGGATTGGGCTGGCCACTCCATAACATCAATCTTGTTCATCTGGAACCAATACGTTGCTTGCTTACTGGTGTGTTTTGGGTCATTGTCTTGTTGAAAGACCCATTTCAAAGGCATTTCCTCTTCAGCATAAGGCAACATGACCTTTTCAAGTATTTTGATGTATTGAAACTGATCCATGATCCCTGGTATGCGATAAATAGGCCCAACACCACAGTATGAGAAACATCCCCATAACATGATTTTTGCACCACCATGCTTTACTGTCTTCACAGGGTACTGTGGCTTGAATTCAGTGCATGGGGGTCGTCGGACAAACTGTCTGTCCCTAGACCCAAAAAGAACAATTTGGCTCTCACCAGTCCACAGAATGTTGCGCCATTTCTCCTTTGGCCAGTCAATGTGTCCTTTGGCAAATTCCAGCCTATTCAGTACATGTCTTTCTTTCAGCAATGGGACTTTGCAGGGGCTTCTAGCTGATAGCTTAGCTTCACATAGCCTTCTTCTGATCGTAACAGCACTCACAGGTAACTTTAAATCTTCTTTGATTTTCTTGGAGCTCATCATTGGTTGAGTTTTTGCCATTTTGGCTATTCTTCGATCCATTTGGATGGTAGTGGACCGTTTTTTCCCACGTCGTTCAGGCATTGGATGCCATTTCAAGGCATTTGAAATCATTTTGGCTGAGCAGCCTATCACGTTCTGCACTTCTTTATACGTTTTCCCCTCTCCAATCAACTTTTTAATCAAAGTCCGCTGTTCCTCAGAGCAATGACTGGAACGACCCATTTTTATTTCAGTATTTCAGTGTGAAATGCACTATAACCAGCATGCACAACATTTGCTTCCTTCCTTAAATATGGGCCATAATTGACACCTGTGTCTTCACAGAATCAATCACCTCACTAAGTGAACACAACACTGCTATTATTTTGAACATGCCCCTTTCAATTACAGATTAAATTACACAGAATGAGCAGCATGCATGTCATGAATGTTGGGTCTGTTGATTTTCTATGACTCTGCTTACTAGTAAATTATTTGCCATGTGGAAATATCACTTCTACCAAAACAATTTGATTTATTAGGTTAGTGATGTTGGACTGCTATTATTTTGAACACAACTGTACATTCTAAGAGCAGCCCTGTCATAGTCCTGTTGTGAGATTGAGGAGGTTTCAGAGCCCATGATCTTTCCTCTCGATCTGTGATCGCTCACACAAAGTTCAGATGGACCCCGACCAGCAGATGGTGTCTTGTGATATTGCGAGAATCCAGCTTCCAATGTCTCACATGCCTTCAAGATAACAACAAATCAGGTAAACTCAGGTTACCGTGGTAGTAATATAGCTGCTGTGGTGCTACTGATGTAAATGAGTGGTACATCCTAGGGTTGCACGATATTGACAAAATGTGATATTGCGATATCGATATTAATTTTGATATAAAAAAATAGCTTTGTTGTGTTACCTCTTGCGCGGTTTATCACCATTTGACCCATTTTGCATAGTGCGTTGGCCTGTGAACCATCGGTTGGCTCAGAGCCAAAGGATTTCCAGACTGATCTCATAAAGTGGCGTGTGTACAATTCGTATGCCGTGTGATGTTGTTCTCGCGATAGTACGGCACGTTCTCGCGATAAGACTCCACATGGCGTGTATGTTTACATCCACTGTATACGGCGTAGACATACACGTGGAAAGCTCAAAATGCGTAGATAGCACGCCACTTGGCTTTAGGAAAGCGGCGTGTATGTTTACGCAAAGTCATGATGCCATGTTGGTATTTTCCAAGCTACTGAGGAGGAGGCATTACTTTTCCTCTTCAATCTCTGTTATTTCGTCTTGTCATTTTCTTACTTTTGTCTTCTTTCTTTGGCTCTGCTGACTCCCTTTCGCTCTCTCTTTAGGTCCTTTCACTTCTTTCGCTTCACCGATTCGTTCCGTTTTGTCGCCTCTGTCTATTTCTTCACTTACACTGTCACTCTGTCGAAATATGCACACATGTCATGTGGTACGCTCCATAGGGTTTGCCACCTAGTGGACCCGTGCACTGACGTGCACCAACATGTGCAAGTGGCACGGAAATAGGACTGAACGATTTTTGAAAATAATCTAATTGCGATTTTTTCCCCCAAAATGTTGTGATTGCGATTCAATATGCGATTAGTATTTTTTAAAGCTCATTGTCTTTTGTATTATTCAACAAAGACAAACAATAAATCATTGTATAGTATGAACACACGATTAGATTAAACAAACTGTTGGCGGAGGCCAGGCCTGTATGAAATTAGGTGATGCATGAATTTATATGAATGACATCTTTTATTTAACTACTTCAGTCCCAGTAGTATATTGAGCACTGACCAAGCCTGGTGTTAACATTTATATGATTAGATTGCAGAAATATAAAAACGAATATGTGGCTTTACCACAATTAGTAGTATTTAGATTATTGAATTATTATTTACTAAACATGTAAACATGTGGATTGCACTTTTTAAACACTGTCTTTGAACTTTACTATACAGTTAAATAAGTAAAAATATAGTGTGTGTGTGTGTGTATATACACACACACACACACACACACACACAACAATGTATTTTTTTTTTACAGCGCATACAGAGAGGAGCTGCCTCCAGCCCCTCCCCCTCGTGAAGTTGCGTGCCGTGTGCATGACAGCGTCAGCGTTGCACTAGCTCAGAGAGGCTATCGTTACGTTACCTGCTGCTGGTCTTGTCGTGGGATTAACTGTACTAATAAAACCGTTGAAACATCACGGCCATGCTGCTGTGAAAGCTCCCCGAACGTCATTTATCAGAGTCTGGTTGTTACCCCTCTCAGTGGCACCTCCTCCACTCCATATATTTATAATGGAGCTAACCGCTAATCAATGCTAATAGTTGCCAACCGAGCCTTGAGTTCTGCGTGCCTGTATCCATTAACTGCATGTATGGACTCGAGCCTGAATAAAACCCTTCATTTTATTAAAATGGCTGTAAAAGTTTTAAACTACAACTCAAGAGTTGTTTGAATGACAGGAATCTGTTCATTAGGAAATCGCGTTTTAACATATCGCGATATTATTGCAAATGCAATTAATCGTTCAGCCCTACACGCTAACTGGCCAATGAAACACGATCATTAGGCTATAGCGTTCCAAGCGGGCTCTAAATCAAACAAGACTTAAAGGAACACGCCGATTTATTGGGAATTTAGCTTATTCACCGTAACCCCCCGAGTAAGACAAGTCGATACATACCCTTCTCATCTCCGTGCGTGCTGTAACTCTGTCTGACGGTTCCAGCATTAGCTTAGCCCGGCACAGATCCTGCAGGTAACTGGTTCCAACTAGCCTACTGCTCCGAATTGTGACAAATGTGACAAAATAACTCAAACATGTTCCTATTTACATGTTGTGATTTGTAGAGTCACAGCGTGTACAAAAAACAACGTAACATGAGACACAGCCATCTTCTAACTGTAATCAAACCGGGAACTATATTCTCAGACAGGCTTGCTGCGAGCATATCACTCCGCCCAAGTACTATATTCTTCCGCCTGAGAATATAGTTCCCGGTTTGTTTACAGTTAGAAGACGGCTGTGTCTCATGTTATGTTGTTTTTTGTACACGCTGTGACTCTACAAATCACAACATGTAAATAGGAACATGTTGGAGTTATTTTGTCACTTATTCGGAGCAGTAGGATTGCTGGAACCATTCACCTGCATGTTCTGTGGTGGCCTGATGCCGCTGGAGCCGTCAGACAGCCTTACAGCACGCACGGAGATGAGAAGGATATCGACTTGTCTAACTCTGGGGGTTACGGTGAATAAGCTAAATTCCCAATAAGTCGGCGTGTTCCTTTAAGCCACACAGCCAACGGACGGGACGCAGCGCTCCACAAAATAAACTAAATACCGCGACACTTTCAATATAATATTGCGCAACGTGATATCGCGATATCGATTTATCATGCTCCCCTAGTACATCCATTCATGGGTGTGTGTAATGGCTGGTAAATAAACCTAAATAAGGTGGTTTTCTTTGAACGTTACCTTCTGTATTGACGATGATGATCCCCTGCACTCTGTTCTGACTCTGGATTCTCTTCAGAGTTTCCTCTACTTCAGCCTGGGAAGAAGGAAAAGGAGACTTAAGTTAATACATCATTTATAAAAACCATATACTTTCTATGATAAAAACGGGTAGCTTAAATTAAGCAATCTGATTGGTCTCTCTAGCCGTTAACCCTCGTGTTGTTCTTTCCGTCGACCTGCAACCTTTTTGTTTTTCTGAGTCAAAATTTTAAAAGAAAAACCTTCATCAACATTTGGTCTTTTTTGACACGTGGCTTTCTCCGATGTTTTTGTCACTTTTTTTCAACGTTTGTTGACTTTCTTCTGAGCCTTTTGAAGTTTATTTTCCCCAAATTTTGTCACTTTTTTGATATTTTTGTCACTTTTTTCAGAGTTCTTTTATCACGTTTTTTCTTCAAATGCTATAGAATTGACTAAAACACCCAAATTCAATGAAAGTAATGACCTGATCATTTATTTAACTTGTTAACAGCGCTGTATGGAACCATCCAGGTTATTTTTTTTGGACAATTTGACCCGAGGACTACAGGTACCGAATATAACCACATTATAAAACAACGACTATGATTAGAATTCCTTTGCACATTTAGTATCACTCCGCGTCTGAGAAAAGAACAGCAGCTTTACCAGAAAACACCAAACTAACTGCTGTCAATCCCGTGAAAACACTCAACAGAAAGCTAATTAACGTTAACTATACCGAGCTAACTGACAATCCCCGACCATAGACTAGCAGGGTTAGCATTTTATTTAAAACCCCTCATACATTATAAATTCACAGCGGTCCCAACACAATTATGAACAACATGTTTATTAAATACACGTAGCTAGAGGCAGAAATCGCTTCCTACCATTTTAATGGTGTGTGGAGAGACCTGTGTCAGAAATTAGTCCCCGAGCTCAGCAGAATGAGCAGAATAACAGCTAACAAAAGCTAACAGAACTGCTCTGTTGCTGGGAGAAGACAACTGAATAAAAACTTCCGGGTCAACTGCTGCAGTGATGCGTTCGTGGCCCAGGCAAAAAGTGGAAGACATGACTGTCGTTGGGCCCGAGCAGTGAAACTGCAAGGACCTATTGTTTTTGTAAGGATTTTTTTTTTTAGAGTCCTTCAGCGCATTTTTGAGGGGGTTAGAATGCACGAAAACTAATAATTTGCACAGATGTCAGAACTGCTGAAAATTGCAAAGTTCTGTAGTGATTAGACTCTGGCGTTGCCAGGGAACTCCATAGTGCCCCCTAACGTGCGCCTTAATTCAGAAAAAGTAATAAGTTAATATACCAAATTTTGAGGGAACATACAGTAGGTCTCATCTTCAAGTTCATGGAACTATTTTTAGAAAACAAATTACAAAATTAAAGCTGCAAGCAGCGATGACGGGCCCTCGCTTATTGCCCCGGGGGTTGCTGGCGGACACAATATCACATGTAGACCACACATTCTAAGTTTCATATAAATCGGAATAACTTTTGCCACGATACAACCGTTCCTGTTCCGACACCCACCTACAGGAAGTTGGTCCTCATAACTTTTAGCTATCAAAATTCTTTTCATAAATTTTTGTCATGACGGTCCTCCGAGTCTATATACAAGTTTTTGTGCAGATCGGACTCATGCCCCATGAGCAGTTAGACAGTAGTAGGTTTCCCATACATCGATATTTTGCCGATTATTGAAAAAAGATTCAAACAGCGCCATCTAATGGCCGATTGGCGCCTTGTTTGGCACAGATGCTAAACCAGCCATGAGGAACAACTTTTTCAAGTTTCGCAGCAATCGGAATAATTGTTGCCAAGATAATGGAACTTCCTGTTTAGACAGGAAGTTGCTGTAACTTGTGCATTTTTTCAATTATCAAAATTCTTTGGATAACTTGTCGTCATGAGGGTCAACAGATAGCACCTGCAAAGATTCAAGAAGACTGAAATCTTGGTCTAGGTCTAGTCCGAAAGAATGGAAAACACATGAAAAATGCATAAATTAATAATGGTCGCCTTGCGGTTGGGCGGAGCTAATGATGTTAAATGGGAAATATGTCCGCAGTGATTAGAGCAATATGTGTATTAAATTTGGTGAAGAAGATGTTGCTCTGGGGTGTTGTTCCTTTTGTCAGTTAGGGAGAGGGGATGTTTAGTGAGCAACAGGCAGTTCGATGTTGCTATACTGGGGATACCGTTTTTTTTTCAAATTTTTTTAGTATTAATTTTTTGCACCAAGACAGCACTGAGTGGATTTAATGGCGTTTACAGTAACCTGGAGATCCCTTTTGTTAAAACATTTATGGGAAAGATGAGATTACAACCACAGGGTACTTATAAGAGTAGGCTATAAATGGTGAATAACAGATACATCAATCATGGAACATAAATGGGTGTGGAAACCAAATTAAAAGGAGAAAGGTTTTGGCATATCTGAAATCCAAGAATATGGACCTAGCATTTATCCAAGAATCTCATATACCGGGAGACGAGGAAGCAAATAAATTTCAAAATTTCATAGATCATACTCAAGTAAGCGGAATGGAGTGAAGATTCTTATTAATAAGAACTTAAACTTGGTCTTATTGAAACAACAGCAAGAGAAAGAGAGGCGAATTATCTGTATCGAAGCTTTGATCAATGGAAGATGACTGTGTTATGTAATATATACGCTCCCAATAAGGGAGACTCTGATTTCTTTCTTGAAATCAATAAAATAGTGGGAGACATGGATGGCCAGGCCATAATAGGAGGTGATTTTAACCAAGTGATGGATGAAATGATTGCTAAGAGCAGGCCTACTGGTAAACGCATACCCAAGGATAGAGTGGCAATCCAGATGTTGACAGAAGATTTAAGTTTAGTGGATATATGGAGACTAGTGAATCCGTGTGAAAAATAATACACATTCTATTCTCATTGTCATAAGTCACATTCTAGGATTGACTTTTTCCTAATATCCAGCACCTTAATAGATCTGGTTGTGGAATGTGAGATAGGAGCTATTGCCCATAGTGATCATGGTGCTGTGGAATTGTATGTGGACCTGAATACTGACAAGATTAGGAAGGGAAGATGGAGGCTCAATACTATTGCAAAATGAAATATTTAGCAATACACTGGTAGAGGATCTTAAAACCTTTTTTGAAATCAATATTGGATCCACACCAAAAATATCTTCTGTGTGGGAAGCATCCAAAGCATATATAAGGGGGAAAATGTATCGCTCAATCTTCAAAAATCAAGAAAGAAAAGGCAGAGAAAGAAAGAAAATTAGAGAAAGAGATGTGTAAATTGGAGAAGGAACTCGCAATGCACAACTCAGCTAAATTACACCAAGATATCAAACTGAAATACCAACTACATGACATATATAACAAAAAGGATGGGCAGAATACGCCCTATTCCGACTTAAATCCAATTTCTATGAAGGGGGAGAAAAAAGTGGCAGATTATTAGCCAGACAATTGAAACAATGTCGGATGCGCCTAAATCCTCTTTGAATGTATTGATGTTATCTTGGGTTCTGTGTCTGGTCATTGTGTATATTTTGCTGTCTTTCCTGCAGGCTTGTGCAAAATTCTGAATTTCAGAATTGGCCTCCATTCAATTCATGAATTTGAATTTGAATTGAAGTGACTTCACCCCACAGGAAGTTGAATTTGAATTAGAATTAGAAAGATAGGAAGTTGAATTAAATGAATTGCAATTCAAAGAAATTCCACACGGTCACACATCAGAAAGAATGTGTTGACTCTCACATGCATTCAGTGCTAGGAAGGTTACTTTAGAAATTGCTAACTGTTATAAGTTACCCATTATACATGTGGTTTGGATTACTTTATCAATGCAAAGCAATTTACTTTTAATTTGATTAACAACTAATTGAATTACACATTATACCTCAGTAATACAACTAAATACAATTACATTAATTTTGTAATTTAATAACATACTTTGATTACACGTAACTAGTCACTCCTCAACCCTGCATACATTTTGTCCCAAAATATAGATCACTAGATTAAGATAACTAATATTTCTATTAATTCCACAGTTGAAAATAATTGTTTTCTTGATTTACAATAAGTAATAAATAAAGTGTGCTTGTATGCTTTTAAACACATATATCCAGTGTTGGGGGTTACTCCTTACGAAGTAATGCCATAATAGAATCACATTTGGCTGTAACTGAGTAATTTGTAACACATTAATGTTACTGTTGTGTTGTGAGTTGAAGGTGTGTTTAAGCCCTTTATAAGCTATATGCCAGGTTCTTGCTGTGTTGTGCTACAGTAATGTAATGAGTTACTATACAGAGAGAATAACAAGTAAGGTAATGCATTATGGGGTTAGGGTTATGGTAAAAGTGAATAAAGTGTATTACACATTCTTGAGTAGTGACCCCAACACTGATGATATCAAATATCAGTAGCATAATACCATCAAGAGATGGTTTCAAAATAAAAGACTGTCTGTCGGTTAACTTACTTGTAGATGCCTTTTGAAATTTGAAGTGGCCTTGATGGAGCCACAGACTGGAGCACTGCAGTGCTTGCATATGGCTCTGTGGTTTCCAGGTGTTCGTGTTGGAATTGGTTCTTCAAAATGAACTATTACAGATAACCTTTTAGGCCTGCTATTATTTTCCATGTCACTGTTATTACAGGTGTCAAATCTATAAACATTTATAATCTGAAGTTGTAAGGGACTTCTGAAACTTAAAAAGTCCAGTGTTGACCATCAAATTGTGTAGAAAAGAAGCTTTCAAACAAATGTCCACCTCAAATTGTTTGGCAACCATTTTAAATACTTGGTTAAATTAAAGCATTCTGGGAAATGGAGTCATGTTCCATCATATTCCACAAAATTACAATTACAATAATTAAAACTGAATGATTTGTTAGAGCTTTTAACATTCACTGCTGGGGGGAAACATTTCCTGAAAATAGTTAGTTTGTACAAGTAGTTCAAACTAATATCAATTATAGAATATGTAATGCAATCATATCTGACATAAATTGTAAAGCTAAATTATTAAACACCACTTAAATTATGTATGAATTTCTTTGAATTTTTATTGAATTGCAATTCTGCTTCCTTTAATTCAAATTTGAATGGTAATTCTAGATCCTGTTTTTCAATTCAAATTCAATTCAAATTCAAGAATTGAACTGGAATTTAGGAGTCATTCTCAATTCAATTCTGAATTGTGCACAAGCCTGCTTTCCTGGTCCTAGTGTAGCTATGTACTGTATGTTTGCAAAAACTGGCATATGATCACTGACATAATTTATTGTTAGTCCACTTTCAACTTTATAATCAATAATGTTGGTAAATATACTATCATTTGGTCGAGTGACTGAAGGATATAAACCGGTACTGTACATCAAATCAATGAACTCTGTAGTTTTTTTGTGTTATTGTGGGTTGAGCAAGTCAATATTAAAATTTCTGCAGATACATTTGTTTTTTGTTATTGTTGTTACTGAATATTTCTGTTAATTGTTTTCCTTAAACATAATCAATATTTCATCCTGGTTTCCTATAAATGCAGCTAATTATAATGTTTTTAGATTTTTCCATTTAAATTTTTACTGTGATGCATTCCATGATTGTATCTAGAACAAAAGACATTTTATTAACTATTTTACATTGATATCTTTTGTCAATATATAATGCACCCCCCTCCCTCAATCTCAACTAAATCCTGGTGTTCTACCGTGACCCAAGTCTCTGTTATTGCAATTGCTGTGAATTTTTTTTTCCAATTGTTATTGGCACCATCTAGCCAAATGCTGGTAAAATATGCAAGTGGCTGGTAGATTTGCTTCACTCAACAGCCGTAAAAAGCAATGGTAATCTATTGAGTGGCTGGTGAAATTTGAACATTTACTGGCAATTTGGCTGGTGGTCGAAAAAGTAAATTTTGAACCCCGAAAGAAAGACATTAGAAAAACATTTAAAAACAAAAATGAAAACAGAATAAAATATACAAAATAAAGATAGACAGAAATACAGGTAGAGTGCAGTTCCACAAAGAAATTAATTTAAAAGGCACAGCAGAAGCCTGCTGTATATTGGTAACACTTTACGTTAAAATATACAGACACATGGAACAATAACATACACAATCCTTTATTTAAAGAAAACATCACAAAAGCAAACATTAGCAACACATTTTACAGTGAAGTAGGAGACTTCTCGTGTTTAGCACTTACACTTACAATTGTTGATAAATGTAATTTAAAGATTATTTAAACAGAAAACATGACTTTGTTTTTGAAATATAAAACATTTCAGATGCTAAACATCATTCAAAGCGGCAGAGTATTTTATGTCTTAAACATGTAACATGTAAGTGGAAAAGAGAACAATGTGTCATGCATCATGACATCATCACTGTGCAGCAAAACATAGAACACAGATTAAATATGCATGTAGATCACAAGATGAGAGTTAATACGTTGTTGATAAAACTTCTTTTGTAATATTACAGTTTTTCTCCATTGTTTTGGCTCATTTCTTGAAATGGAAATGACATTCTCAAAACAACATGGACAAACCTCCAAACCACTTGGCAATTGTTCACAACAGAATTGAACTTCTCATTCATTTCATCAAATTGCAAATGTCTTAGTACATGTCTCAATGTCTCAGTACATCTTTGCAAATGATTAAGTACAGGTAGCCTACATTTAGCACAATTTCCAAGTGAATAGATCTTGTTGATCTAAACTGATTGTTGATTCTCAGTCTAATGGTTGTCAAAATTAGTCAAGAACATAATACCATGAATATCATATATGAATCTCTTGGAACATTTGATAAATTGATTTCATTGACAGTCAGGTGAAACTAGAACTTGACTAACGAAGGAGGAGTTTTACACATCTCAGATGACCAATCAAACAGTATGTTTAGTTACCTGACAGGTGCTGTCCATGATTGTGAATGCTGCCAAACATATATATATATATATATATATATATATATATATATATATATATATATATATATATATATATATATAGCTTGACCATGCAGGACCAGTACAATTTCTGAACATGAAGGCACCTGGCCAAGTAAATGAACATGGGCAACTGCCTGCTTGAGGAAGATGAAGAAGAAGAGGAAGAGGAAGAAGAAGAGGAGGAGGAGTAAGGGTGCGTGGTGGTGGAATAGGGAGACCCGATTGTGAATAGATGGAAGAGGCCAAAGAGCACAAAGACACCATGCTGTCCCGGATGAAATTTGGGCCACAATTATAGACCATGTCATCAACCATGGCCTCACAATGGCGGAGGCAGGTCGCCGAGTGCAGCCTAATGTTCCTCGCTCTACAGTCTACTCCATCATCCAAACCTTTTGTGGGGAAAACAGGTATGTAGTCAGTCAATGATGGAATTATATGTTTTAAAGGACAGGACACTGTGCATAGAGCAAGAAATATATTTATTTACTCATTTACCTATTCATTTAGTATGTGTGTGTGTGTGTGTGTGTGTGTGTGTGTGTGTGTGTGTGTGATAGGCCTACAGTAATATCTTACCTCAATGGGATGTTATGATACTAAAAATTAAGAAGAATATTGGATGCCCTGGAGGTCTTCAGGGGAGCGTGCTACAATGGCGTTATCATCGGTGTATTGCAGCTCCATGATGGTGGTATTTCTGACATTGCTCTAGGACTTTATCCGGGGTGGTAGGGTGGACTTCCTTTGTGGAGGCCTCTGTGCGTAGCGTTCTTTAACGTGGGGAGGCTGGTGTACAGACAGCCACCACACGGTCCTTGGCAGGTCTGGGTCAGGGTCCAGCAGTGGAGAGGCTGTGTACCTTTTTGCCCCTTGCACAAGGACTAGTCGGTGGCAGTAGCTGTAAGCAGAATGTAGCAAGCAGAAGCAGCATGTAATAACTACTAAACTACAGACACTACTATCCCAGCACTACTGCACTGACGCATCACACACGCCCTGTGTGAGAAACGCACACACACACACACACACACACACACACACACACACACACACACACACACACACATACACACACAGACATACACACACAGACACAGAGAGACAGAGAGAGAGAGAGAGAGAGAGAGAGAGAGAGAGACACACATTCACAGACACACACAGACACCAACACAGACACAGAGACACACACACAGTTCTCTCTATTCTCTCTGTCTCTCTCTCTCAATTCAATTCAATTGTGAAACCAATGTGTGATGTTGGATCTTATAGTGGTGAGTCCCTCAGGTTGTGGCAGGCACATCATCATTTAGCTGCCAGTGGAGCTGCTGTCCCTTCTCCTAGGAGGACTACGAGCTTCTCTTCTGATGTTAACATTGGGAAATTTGCTATTTTGTTGGCTATTTTTCAAAAGTGTAGATCTCTTAGTAAAGAGAATTTTTCACAGTGGAGGAGGAAGTGCACCTCTGTTTCTATCTCCCCTGTTGAGCAGTGAGCACATATACGCTCCTCTCTGGGCAGCCATGTCTGCCTGAGTCTTCCTGTCTCTAGGGCCAGTTGGTGGTCACTGAGCCTGTCTCTCTCTCTCTGACCTGTCTGTCTGAGTCTTCCTGTCTCTAGGGCCAGTTGGGGGTCACTGAGCCTGTATTTGGTCAGGACCCGTCTCTGCTTTAGATCTCTGACAGTGTGCAGATACTCAGCCAATTTATATTCTCTGTTAAGAGTCAAATAACAATTTAGTCTTCTTTGTGTTTTTGTTTGATTTTTCCAATGTTCTAAATATTGATCTTTTGAATGATTCATAATCTGTTTTGTTCGGTTGAGTTGTTTTGAACCAGTGCTGATTGGTTAGCTTCACCATCAGCTGACTGAGGGCACTGTTTTCAGGATTTAGCTCTTGGGTTTTTAGTGCTTTTAAATGAAGTGTGTCTTTTTGGCTTAAATTAAGATGTGTCCAAAATGTAATAGCTCGTTTCTGTATATTTAGCATTAATGGGAAACTTCCCAGTTCTGCTCGACAGGCATTATTTGGGGTTTTCCTTTGAACGTTTAGAATTCTTCTACAGAATTCTGTGTGTAGGGTCTCTATCGGGTGCTTGTCCCAGGAGTCATGCTCCAATCTACTGGGTGGGCCCCAAACTTCACTTCCATAAAGTTCTATCGGTACAATTACACTATCAAATATTTTAGTCCAGATTCTAATTGGGATGTTAATGCTGAACAGCTTGGTTTTTAATGCATACATTGCCCTGCGTGCTTTTTCTTTAAGTGAATGTATGGCTTTATTGAAAGTCCCTGATGCAGATAAGGTGTGTTTAATTTGGGTGTTAGTCAACGTAAAATGGTATTTGGTTTCAAGACATCTGGCTTTTTTTTTTAAAGATCATAATTTGAGTTTTCTTGAAATTTAAGGTGTATATATGATCGGAGGTTCTGTAACTTGGAAGAAAGCCAATTTGGCATTTACTAAGTATTTATTTCTTGAATAAAGATTAGTATCCTTGAATTTAGGATACTACAGAATATTTTCCCAAGGTTGCTGTTGCTGTTGCTCTCTCTGTGGGCAGAAATAATTTCATAAAATGAAATATACTTTATAAAAAAGATTCATTATTAAAGCCATTTCACTTTTAGTGTTAGGGACCAAATCCACAATCTCCCTCTCTCTCTGTGTGTCTCTCAGAGATTCTGGCCAATATACAGAACAGTATACCCACTACAGACTACACCACTGTATGGACACCTGACTATTGCATCGAGACAGACTTCAAAAATGTTACCTATGATGCTGTCCTTTAGGCTTTTACTTTGATTATCTTAACCGGAAGTTGTACCTGACTCTCGCTTCCATTGCTGACTGTAAATATTACCGTCTGTCTGTAGACAGTCTGTCAGTCTGGAGAGACACTTGACCACAGGCTGTTCTCATGAACCATTTGTACATATAAAGTAGCTAAAGCTAAACCTTTAATTAGTATTTATTTCATTTATTTTTTGCTATATGTGTAATAAACGGGGGAGGGGGGGGGGAGGGGGGAGGGGGGAGGGGGGGGGGATTTTAAGGGCAAACGTTTTAAGTTAAAATGTCCAATATATAAAAAAACTGATAAAATATAAATATAGGGATAAAAAAAGGGCCGACAACGCCACCTAGGTTTTGTTGAGGCCTAGGACCTCTTTAAAACTACAACAAGTAAAAGGATAAAAAAAAAACAGGTTCTTTGTTCTGGGGGAGAGCAGTAAAAACAGTGTATTTTAAAACAATGAATAAAACAAGAAGTTAAGAAACCACATTTATTTTAACAAGAATAAAACAATAAAATGTACTAAGAAAAAGGAATTAAAAAAACTAAAACCAACTAATTAAAAAACAACTAAAACAGTCCTAACAGAATGGGAGTCCTGACTTTACAAAGTCCACAAAGTCCACAGGGTTCTGCTGGCAACCAGTTTCCTCTCCTTATGTGGCCCTCCTCGGGTATAACCTGCAACAGAAAACAACTGCGGCCAGTAACATGTCCTCAGTAACTGTTACCACTTTATCACTTTTATCCCCACCTAACACCGGTCACAAAACGGGACTTACGCGGAAGGGAGAGCTCCACACTCTCCCACTTTCTCCGCTAGCGTTCGGTGTTTGGATTACTTCCTGTAGCTTCAGGCCGCTTCAAGGTTGTTTCCCTTCGTGTCTTTATCTAATCTCCCATCTGCTTCGCCGCTCGTCCCGAGTGTTCTGTTGTATCTCCACGTCTTCCTGGCTTCCCCTCTGCTGCTATTTTGTCCTTTTTTATATCCAACAGCCAGTCCATTCTCTGGTTCTCAGGTGTAAATCCTTACCCTGATTATTGCATGTCCGATGGCGGAAGTAAACATTAAAAAAACACACATTTCAAAATAAAAGCATGCAATAAAAAGATAAAACCACAGCAAACAATAAAACACAGCAAATCCAATAAAAGCATGCTCACAATAAAAACATCCACCTCCGCCCTGTGACATCTCCCCACACTTAAACGTTAGCAGTCCCTGCGACATATTATAAGTCTCTATACCTGACTGAAGGTTGTCCAAAGTTTGCCCTGGTGGAGTGTCGTAAGACACCCTCAGGTTCCACATTCACAAGGGGTATGGCTACTGGTGCTGGAAAGAACCCATAGATCAGGGGTTGAGTAGGTCCCTGTATCAGGGTAGCTGGCTCAGTGCTTGGTAGCGGGGCTTCGGCTGGGGGTACCGTACACACTTTAAGTGAATTCCTATGGATATTTTGTACTCTGCCACCCTGTTCTTGATTATAGAGATGTCACATACATATCTATTTTGTGTTTAGAGTCTTTTGGTGGTATTTATAGTAAATAATGTGAAAAAACATGCATGAAACATGACATAATTCCAAGAAATTATTATGAAGTATGCCAAAGTAGGTTTTATTTTATTTCCTTTTTTATGTTCATTGTATTTATGTGGGTGATTATATTCATGTTCACTAAAGCCAACATTGCTAGTCCTGGCACTTACAGCTGCACAGTGCTGTACAGGTAAAGCTGCTTACACATATAGCCGACGGCCGACCGTTGACAGAAAAGCCAGTCGAAATGATCAGTTTCCCCGTGTTGGTCCAAAAAGTGCCACAGAACAGACCAAAAAGACGAGACGAGACGAGATGAGACGTAATACATCTCTATAACAGCAGGCGGAGCTAATCTGTATTGTTGCCCAAGTAATGAAAACCGGCGGCTGATTGGACGAACGCGTCACATGGGTTTGTTTTCTCCGGAAATTCAAAGCCAGACTGTCATCATGGCCGTTCAGAATACGATCTCATATTGGACTAAAATAGTTCACTGAAACGTGTTTCTGAAAACATTTGAAGAGAAAAATATGCTGTGTGTGTGTGTGTGTGTGTGTGCAGTTCCTGAATCTGTTTTCATTTCAGATCAACAAAGGATAGTTTAAAAGATCTTCATCAGATTTTGAGAGACTCTAGTCACCTCATCCCGCTCCCCATTTCCGGGTGAGTCCCGACTGCCCTGCTGCCGACTGAACATGTCAGGTCGGCCAAAATGAACGCCGACAGCCCCCCAGACTGACGACGGCACGGGACACACCGAACAGACTCGAGTCACTGACCTCGCCAGACTGTCCAACGGCCGATAATCGGCCGTATGTGTCAGCACCTTAAGACCAAAGTGATAGCATTTACATCTTCCACGGCATTCCGCTTTGCATCCACATTTGGTCAGTTGCTGACAGCTCTCTACAATTGGTGATAGCTCTGTCCAGAAGATCTGCCATAGATCACCTTTCTTGGTCCATCCCCACTCAGAAGGACTCAGTATTTCTGGCCGGCATACAGTTGCTTGACTCCAGATGCAGCCTGCCTGGTAGGCTGAATACTTTACATGCTGCAGCAATGCTGCTTGAGTAGGAGGAATGGCTTCATATGGCCTTTGCTTTCTGGCAAACAAGTCCAACCTGGCTTCATCTACTCCTCCTGCTTCGCTGGATCTGTCATACATCATGACCACAAACTTTTCTAAAATCTTCAGGTCACTGTCATTAGTGTTGGGCGGTATACCAATTTGTACCGTATACCGGTATTAATTTCCCATATGATATGAATTTTTCATATACCGTAATACCGATGCATTGCCGCAGAGAGCGCTACAGTCAAAGTAATCTGCAAGTGAATTGAGAACGGGACCCCTGTTAACTCACTCATGGTAGTAACTTTATAACACAACAATTAATAACCCACAACTAACTTTCTTTAACAGGATAAAACACCATAACACACAACTATTTGTGACTTAAACTATTTCTAACACTAATAATTTTACATTTACAAATTTACACCGCCGAACAGCATGCTGGGTAACATTATAGCTGCTAGCTAACTAGGTAGTATAATAGTCCATTAAGCTGGGAGAGGCTGCGGTTGCTACTACATATTCAAGAACCGAGAAGAAAGTTAGAGGATGAAGAAAGACCTGAGATACGCCAGAACAACGTGTGCTCAAGAGAGGAGTCGTCTGTTGTTTCCAAGTTTTTTGTTCAAAATCAGACATAATTTAGCCACTATTGTTACCCGTCGCTCTAACATTACTTGGTTACTCGGCCGTGCAAATGTTAAAGACATGTCACTTCAAGCATGCAGCGGAGCAACATTATGAAAGCAATTCCCGCTTGACCGTTGAGAAAAACTTCCTCCTTCAGCACCTTTTTCTTCAAAGAACTGACAGATACTCGTTCCTGATGGAAGAAGTTCATGCAGTTCTTCTTGATTGGCCCATAAAGTTTGGGTTCTTCTTATTCAAGTCCTTTTATGAACTGTTGGAACCGGGTTTTGCATCTCTCATAGTGCGTATGAATCAATGCAACTGCACTTGGGTTTGCAATATCCTTTGTGTCTAGTGAAAACAGATCCTGGCTCTCTTCCTTGAAAGGATTGCCCATATTTTTCATGACACTGTTGCTTGTTGATTTTATCAAGAAACAACACTTGAGCTCGTTTGGTCTGCTCATGGTGGCTGGTTTGTTCTGTGCCTTCTTTGGCTCCAGATGCTGCATCATACTGCAAAACCAAGCAGCTGATTGTAGAACCAGATACCATCCACCTTCCTAGGGCTGATGGATCTTCAGTCAGACCTATTGCACCCCCACTTCCCTTTATTACAGCATTGGCCGTGTTTACATTGGCGTTGGGTAGAATATACACAGCCGTGACGATCACTACTGTTAGCTCTCTCGGTAGAAAAAAAAGGCAGACATGTACTCGAGGTCAGGGGAACAGTGTTTATCCCATTATTACACCAGTTCTCATGCACGTACATACATAGCCCCCCTCCTCTGCTCTTACCGAAGTCCTCAGTCCTGTCCCAGCGAAGTAGAGTGCGACCTGCTAGCTGCATGCTAGCATTGGGTATCCCCAGGTGAAGCCAGGTTTCAGTGATAACCAAACACAACAGTCACAAACATAGCGATTTCCAGCGAGTTGTAATTGCAAGTCGTCCATTTTATGTACCAGGGATCTGGCATTGGAGAGACACAGGCTCAGTAGAGGTGGCTTGTTTGGTTGTTTTCTTAGCCTTAGCATAACCAGCGGTCTCGCTATGTCGTCTGGGATGTTGTGCATATAATGAAAGACACTCGAAATAGATATCTGGTGCTGGTCACCGATGTCCAAAAGGTTCTGGCGGGTGTAGTGGATGTTCGCAGAAAATAAGCAAGAAAGAAGTACAAAACCGTGTATTGTTGTGGATAGCATGCAGCTAGCAGGTCACACTCTGCACCCTTGTGAATTGAATTACACTATTTTACATTTAGAAGGTAGGCTACATGCTTCAAAACACTTTAACTTGGAAAACATTACTCTTTTTCAAATATCCCACAAAGTCACCTGAAATTCCTTAAAATTTCATAATTTTATGATTTACATCCACATCATTAGATCTCACCATTAGAGTTAACTAATGATATAAATAGTTTATGATGTTGAATATGGGCTCATTGTAATTCTTGACCATCAAAACATAAGGGTAAATATCACCTCTCGTGATGTATCATGTTTGGTTCAAGAGATATGATGGAAAATACATAATTTGCTTATGGCGGAATCCAAAATGGCCACCACAGCTGTCTACAAGCCTTCATTTATGTTGTGTGTGCTATCATTGTAATCGTTGACCAACAAAACATAGGGCAAGACATCATCCTTTACGCAGTTGAGATATCATGCAAAATACATAATTTGGCTATGGCGGAAAGTAAAATGTCCGCCGCGGCTGACATGATGTTTTTTTGCGATGGCTAACATACTTTTATAAAAGAGCACTATCCACTGAGTAATTGTTCCAATTTTGGTGCTTGTATCCACAAGTGAACGATTTCCCTAAAAAATGGCACTTATCTGCTCCACTATATCCCCCACCTGCTCCAAAACCACCCAAGGCTCTGGATCCCACCAAGTACACAACTTTCCTGCCCCTCGTCTGTTCCTATCTCGTACCCACACTCTTTCCCCAGGCAAAAGTGGTAATACTGTGGCCCTCTGGTCATAATACTGCTTATTCTGGGTTGCTGCACTATCCATTCTTTGCTTAGCCAGTCTATAAGCTAAGGACAGCTTCTGCTGATGATCTTGTACCCACCCCCCCCACATCATGTCTCATCTGTTGGGGACCTACTCCTAATCCTACATCAACAGGAAGTCGCATGTGTCTCCCAAACATGAGGAAGGAGGGGGTATACCTAGTTGTGCTGTGTATGGTGTTGTTATAGGCATGTATCAATTCGGGCAGGTATTCGGCCCAGAGAGATTGCTTAGCCTTCTCTAGGGAGCGGAGCATATTTAACAAGGTCTGGTTAAAACGCTCTGCACTGCCATTTCCAGCGGGATGATATGGAGTGGTGCGGCTTTTAGTTATACCATAGGTATCACAAAGTTGTTTCATCAGTGAAGATTCAAAATTAGGTCCCTGATCGGAATGGAACCGGGCGGGGCAACCAAATGGCTGGATCACATGAGTCCACAGGGCTCTTACCAAGGGCGAGGCTAGCCCCTTTTTAGGGGTGCTGAAGCACCCCTAAAAAGGAGCTCAGCACCCCTAAAACTTGGAGTAAGAAATGTTGTTATTCTAACATTTTTGTTCGTCTTTGACAAGGTTAAATAATGTCCAAAACATACTCCGTAGTTTGTGGTTTAAAATGTATGTGTTAAGGATGAAAATGAAAACATCCCCGCTCAGCAAATGGTATGATCCTCTTCTCTTCTTCTACTTCTCCTCTGTACCTGCCGGTACCTGCACCGCTCAGCACCACCATCATCCAGCGCAAAACACACGCAGAGTGACAACCCGTTATGTAGTGTTGTGAATCAACTAAGTTGATTCAAAGCTGTGTCTCACACACCATATCGGTGAGTACCTGAATCACGTGTACACCTATAATAATGCCGCCTTCACACTGGCAGTTGAAATCAGCTCCGTAATACACAATACGCCCCCAGCGGACGTCGTACTACACCGTTGAAAAGCTTCGGAAGCGACTCACAAAAATGGCGGAGAGACTAGAACGAGTGATAAGCGTCTGAATGTCCGATTCTCTCTGACCTCTCTTATACAGATAGAAATAGAAAGCCTGCTGGGTGGAGTAAAAGTAGCCCAGGGACGTTGACATGTCACGTCGGTTAAATGTGATATAGCGGTATAATGTCAATAGTTGTCTGTTGCTAGCTAACCAATTAGCAGGTTTGTTTATCAGTACCATAGCAACGCTAACTTCCGTCGGATAGGAACCATAGACAGTATATAAATAAATATATATATATATTATATTTTATATATATAAAATAATAGTTTATATAGTATATATATAGGAACCGGCCTTATTTTTTCAGTTGAGGCTGACTATCAAACTAGACAATAAAAAGAAAGTTTAATGTTTTTCTTTTTGCTGTATTTATTCATTCCTCACACACAGAGGATTTAACCTGAACCAGGCTTAACTCCTGAACTCATAGCATTACTCTCTCTCTCTCTCTCTGTGTGTGTGTGTGTGTGTGTGTGTGTGTGTGTGTGTGTGTGTGTGGCCTGCCAGTGAGCAATGGACATACAACATATCTTTAAAAGAAAAAAGACAGATTCAGGAGAGAGACTAGGGACAGTCCATAATGACCTCTCTCTTGTTTTTTGTTTTTTTTGTTCTTCTGAAAAGTGTCAAGCTAAAGTAACAGATAATGCAAACCAGCTATCTGTTGTATCAAATTACTTATCTAGGCAATGGTCCCCTTATTTCAAACCCACAATGGAGAATACAGCTTCTCTTGTGAAAGGAATTTATGATTTAAAAAAAGTTTCTAAGCCCAATAATAATAATAATAATAAAGACATTTAAAATGACACTCCTCTGTGTGCCTTTTGATCATATCCTTAGAATCTGTAAATGGTCTCCATAACATTTTTGTGACATGACAAACTGACCTCAACTCTCCAGCTTAAAATATATTTGTGTATGATTGTCAGTGCCAAGGGAAAGAGAGGGAGATGGAGAAGGGGAGAGGGAGAGCATGCAGGAAGAACCAGGTGAGGAAACAACAACAATAAATTGACATATAGAGAATAGTGGCAAGCAAAACAGTAACTACTCATACTCCTATACTAACTTATTGGCATTAAGTAGCCTATATTACATTTACTTTTTGTAACATTATTTTTCACCACATTTTTGTGTATGATTGTCAGTGCCAAGGGAAAGAGAGGGAGATGGAGAAGGAGAAAGGGAGAGGGAGAGCATGCAGGAAGAACCAGGTGAGGAAACAACAACAATAAATTGACATATAGAGAATAGTGGCAAGCAAAACAGTAACTACTCATACTCCTATACTAACTTATTGGCATTAAGTAGCCTATATTACATTTACTTTTTGTAACATTATTTTTCACCACATTTCTTCATAATAAAGTGCGGCGACCAGGAAAACCAGCTGAGTGAAGAAGGTTTTGTGTTTGTTACAGGGGGCTGTCTGTGTGAACTCTCACAATTAAGCTGGTGCTCTGAAAAGGTCTAAAAAAAAAGAAAAAAAATCTGGATGTTGGAGTTAGTTAAACCAATGTTAAAATGATAAAGTTATTTTTCAATAGACATATTTTTGGTTTTTGTGTGAAAAGAGGGTGGGTGGTGGCAGTGGGGCGCATTGGGTGCTCAGCACCCCTAAAGCTCTGACCCTAGAATCGCCCCTGGCTCTTACTGTAGTCTGAGCCGTTTGATCTCGAGTGGGGATGGCCCAAGAGAAACGGGTAAACAGATCAGTGGCAACAAGAATATTCTGATAGGTGTCTGTGGGCCTGCCTAAGGACAAAAAATCCAAACCCACTTCTAAAGGATAAGATACTGAGAATGGGTGTAAAGGAGCCCTAGGCTCTACTCTCTCTCGCTGCAGGCTACAGGCAACACAACCCTGTTGTAACTGGCGCACCTCCCTCTCCATGTCAGGCCAGTAGAAACGCTGGCGGATCCGGTTTAGTGTTCTCTCCACACCAGCATGGGCCGCGGCTTCGTGGATCCCCTTCCAGACTTCTGGGCACCTAGCTTCGGGACACACCATCTGGAATCACACTTTGTGTGTATGCGAGTCAATCATTTTACGACACAGTATTTTGCTTTTGACCTGAAGTCTTTTCTTTTGTTGCAACAGTCTCTGGGCTCTGAGGGACAATGTCAGGTGCTCCAGACTCGTAGGAATTGTTTGAGTCTCCACATACCTCTTAATGATTTGGAGTTTGGTATCGCCAGCTTGTGCCTCTTCCCACTCTCTGCTGGTCCATTCCTCTTCACCTCCCTCGGGGGTGAGTTCGATGGCTGCCGTGACTGGAACGGTTTCCAGTTCAAAGTTTTCACATGAGGCATCTGCAGTCAGGGAGTTAACTGGGAACCGAGCCAGGGCATCTGCATTTACGTTACTTTTACCTGAGCGGTACTTAACGTCATAGTCGAAGGAAGCAAGCTGTGCAACCCAGCGCTGTTCCATGGCACCCAGGCGAGCTGTTTGTAAGAGAGCAACAGGGTTATTATCAGTGTACACTGTGAACCGGGCTCCTGTCAGATAGTCTTTAAATTTCTCGGTCACTGCCCACTTAAGGGCCAGGAGCTCTAGTTTAAAAGAGCTATAATTCGCATCATTCCGTTCTGTAGGGTGTAGACTGCGGCTGGCATAGGCTATCACTCGTTCTCGTCCTTGTTGGACCTGGGCTAAGACTGCACCCAAGCCTTGGTTGCTGGCATCTGTGTAGACAATGAATGGAAGGGAATAGTCAGCATATGCCAAAACAGGAGTTTGTGTTAAAGCTGCTTTCAGGTGATCAAATGATGTCTGGCACTCAGGGGAACACTGTACCTTTCGGGTTTGTGACTTTTTATCAACAGGGATGCCTGTCAGCAATTGGTTGAGGGGGCGTGCAATCTTTGCAAAACCAGAAACAAACCGCCTGTAATAGCCAGCTAGGCCAAGGAAGGCTCGTACCTGTCTTACAGTGGTGGGGACCGGCCAGTCCTGTACAGCTGAGATCTTATCTGGATCAGGACTCACCCCATTTTGGTCCACCACATGTCCCAGAAATTTCACTTCCTTTTGCAGGAGTTTACATTTATCCAGACGCAGTTTCAACCCGTGCCGCCACAGCCTGTTGAACACCTCATCTAGATGTTGCAGATGGGAAGAAAAGTCAGGTGAGTAAATGATAATGTCATCCAAATACACCAGAAAGGATTCTGACAATTGACCACTTAAACATTGTTGCATCAGACGTTGAAAGGTAGCTGGCGCATTGCAGAGGCCGAAGGGCATACGCTCAAATTCGTACAACCCCAATGGCGTGGTGAAAGCTGTCTTTTCCCGATCTTGGGGGTTCATCTCAACTTGCCAATAGCCACTGGCTAAGTCGAGGGTGGAAAACCACTGTGCCCGGGTCAGACTGGTCAAGGTTTCCTCAATCCTGGGAAGGGGGAATGCATCTCTATGGGTCACTGCATTTAACTTCCGGTAATCCACACAGAATCTCCAGCTGCCATCTTTTTTTTTTACCAGTACTATGGGTGCTGCCTATGGGCTACAACTCTCTTTAATAACTCCTTGCTCTAGCATACCTGAGAGTAGTGATTTCATCTCCTTATACATGGCAGGGGGAAGAGGTCAATGTCGTTCTCGGACAGGTGGTGCGTCGCCAGTGTGGATGCAGTGTTGTACCAGGTCTGTACGTCCGAAGTCCTCATTGTGTTGTGCAAACACCTTCTCCCATTTCAGCAGCAGGGTGCGTAGCTCCTCCTGTTGTTGTCTGGACAAATCAGGTCTGTTTAACAGTTCACTCACCCCTGTTGGCAGCTCCTGGCCCTCCTTGTCCACTGCCAACATCCACCAGCGTCACTCCAACAACACAGTCGCCTTCAAGAGACAGGTTGAGGTTGCGGGCCCCCCGCACATCAGTTTCATCCACCCAGGACAGCTTACCAAGCTTCTGGTACCGATCTAGCTTCAAACAGTAGGGGTGTAGGTTAAGAACTCTCACAGGCACTCTGCCATTTTTTACCACTGTTAGGGCCCTGGCCACCCTCACACTACAGGTTTCAGGCAACGCTTCAACCAGTGCACAGTAGTCTTTTCCCCCCAGGCCCATCTGAGCCCGACCCCACACCAATACCTCACTCTTTGGGGGGATTTTGATGACCCGTCGGCTGGCCGGCCGCACGTACCCCAACAGCCCGTCCTCTGACATGGTAGCCTCAATGCGTTTGCAGGTAGCAAATGCATCTCTCCAGGCCTGTTGTCTCTGTAATGTCTGTGGAGGGAGTACGGACCCTCTGGGGCATCTAAAAAAAGCAGTCCAACAAGCAGTAACAACATTCATTCCAATGATGAGTGGGTGTGTGCAATGTTCATCCTTCACAATCACGATTCCTCTTCCAGGTATCTCAACACCTTCTAGCTCCAGATCCAATACAGCATAGCTCGTATAAGGGATCTCAAGGCCATTTGCAGCCCGTAATTTAAAAATTACAGGAACTTTGCCAAGCTTTGCTTGGGTAAAATGTTGCTCAAAAAGGCTTTGCTGCATTAAGGTGACCTGGGAACCTGTGTCCAATAGTCCCAACAGTGCAACTCCTTCAATGGTTACTTCTATAGTTGGACATTTCCCAATAAATGCCTCAGTGGGTCCGCTTTCTTCTGTGGTACGGTCAACCCCTGCCCCTCGGACCTCAGCAGCAGGGAAGGCTAGTTTAAAGCCGGCCGAGCAGTAGCTGGCCTCCTACAAAATCTAGCTATGTGGCCTGCTTGTCTGCATTGCCGGCAAATGGGTCTACCTTGCTCATCCCAGCTGTTTGCCTGAAAGACTGGTCGCTGTCGCTCCCTCGGAGGCTGTACTAGAGGTTGTGGGGCAACACTGGCTGGTTGGAGAAGTGGTTTAAGTTCTCGCAACAGTTCCTGGGTTAACCCGGTCAATTGAGATTTCACCTCTTCCATGACCTCTCTTTTCAGGGTCTCTCTCCAGTTGGTGTCCTGTGATGGGGAAGGCACATTTGGTTTATACACAGAAGCACAAATTACCTCTGGTTGGGAGTTCCCATGTTCTGCATCAAGCAGCAGCGCCTCTTGTCTGATTGCAGCGAAAGCTTCATCAGGGTTGCGGCGGACATAGACCTTCAGAGCCTGCGCCAGGGAACCTTCACGCAAACCCAACAGCAGCTGGTCTCGTAAAACCGTGTCGGGGGGAGTTCCCTCAGGGTCATGTTGCCGCAGCCTGCAATACAGCTCTCTTAGCCTTAGAATGAATGAGGGCACAGTTTCATCTGGTCTTTGGACACAACTAAAAAACTGAGACCATAACACTGGGACGGAGGTTCTATCTCCATATAGAGAGTCCAAGTATGAAAAGATTTTGCGTACTCTATCCTTTTCATCATCCTCTAGAACACTAACCTGCCGTTTGGCTTCCCCAGTTAATGCACCCAGCACAATGTCAATTTTTCTGGCTTCTGCTAGCTCTTGCACTCCTAGCAAGCCCTGTATTTGTTCCTTCCAGTCTTGATATTTTAGGTCACTATTTGGGCCTTTAAACTTTGGCAGCCAGGGGGCACCAGGATATACAGGCATCATCATATTCACAGTTTAAAATACACCACACTGCTCTCTGTACCCAGATCCTGCCGACAACGCCAAATGTAATAAACGGGGGGGGGAGGGATTTTAAGGGCAAACGTTTTAAGTTAAAATGTCCAATATATAAAAAACTGATAAAATATAAATATAGGGATAAAAAAAAGGGCCGACAACGCCACCTAGGTTTTGTTGAGGCCTAGGACCTCTTTAAAACTACAACAAGTAAAAGGATAAAAAAAAACAGGTTCTTTGTTCTGGGGGAGAGCAGTAAAAACAGTGTATTTTAAAACAATGAATAAAACAAGAAGTTAAGAAACCACATTTATTTTAACAAGAATAAAACAATAAAATGTACTAAGAAAAAGGAATTAAAAAAACTAAAACCAACTAATTAAAAAACAACTAAAACAGTCCAAACAGAATGGGAGTCCTGACTTTACAAAGTCCACAAAGTCCACAGGGTTCTGCTGGCAACCAGTTTCCTCTCCTTGTGCGGCCTTCCTCGGGTATAACCTGCAACAGAAAACAACTCCGGCCAGTAACACGTCCTCAGTAACTGTTACCACTTTATCACTTTTATCCCCACCTAACACCGGTCACAAAACGGGACTTACGCGGAAGGGAGAGCTCCACACTCTCCCACTTTCTCCGCTAGGGTTCGGTGTTTGGATTACTTCCTGTAGCTTCAGGCCGCTTCAAGGTTGTTTCCCTTCGTGTCTTTATCTAATCTCCCATCTGCTTCGCCGCTTGTCCCGAGTGTTCTGTTGTATCTCCACGTCTTCCTGGCTTCCCCTCTGCTGCTATTTTGTCCTTTTTTATATCCAACAGCTGGTCTACTACCTGTACATCTAAGAGTAGAACAACTTAAGTTGAACCATATGTTTAACATTGTTAATGGTCATGCCCCTTATTATTTATGCTCTAATGTAACCATGGTCCACATGCAGCATAGTCATAATACTATGGCCAGCATTCGCTCATGCATAGTTCTTAGAGCTACTAATGCAACTAAAAATTCCTTTTTTTACACTGGTATCATGGCATGGAATAGTTTGCCTACTACTACAAAACTCCTATCATCACGAAGGATTTTTAAAACACAGGTAAAGCAGTTTTTAAGGAACAAGGTGAATATTTATTGATAAATTGGTGAGTTTGTGTAGCATTTATATTATTATTTTTTTGTTTTTCATTTAGCTTGTTTTTTACGTGATGTTTATATTTTTTTAACCTCCTCCTCCATATTGTATGTCTTTCCATAATGGTTTGTTTTCTTTTTGTATATTGTTTTACATGTGAAACACCAAGGACCGTGCTGGAAATAAGTACTTTACTTTAGCAAGTGGATTACTGTTTTTTATTGTCTGTATCCAGAAATCAATCAATCAATCAATCAATCAATCAATCAATCAACAGCCAGTCCATTCTCTGGTTCCCAGGTGTAAATCCTTACCCTGATTATTGCATGTCCGATGGCGGAAGTAAACATTAAAAAAAACACACATTTCAAAATAAAAGCATGCAATAAAAAGAAGATAAAACCACAGCAAACAAGAAAACACAGCAAATCCAATAAAAGCATGCTCACAATAAAAACATCCACCTCCGCCCTGTGACATATGCACCACATTGACTGCTGCTGTATAAGAATGTTCAGAGCTTTAGTTTAAACCAAACCACCATCTTTTTACTAAACTAAACTCATCATTTTGATGTCTAAACTTAACTGTCGGCGCCTCATGACGCTTACATTTTGTGGTTGCACTGGCTTGCTTGTTTTTGTTGAAGGTGCTATATAAATAAAATGGACATTAACATCTGGTAACATGCAGTGGTCCTTTAAAGCACATTTCACTGCAAAACTACAATCTGGTCTCAGGGTATAGTGGTTTTATTCTTTAATATTTATTAACTATCTTTAACGTTAACTAAGCATTTTTTTAGTAGCTTGACTTAGAGCTGATAACAGGTGACGTAATGTCTGTAGCATTTTTTTAATTTTGCAACTTAGTCTGTGTGAGTCACGCAGACATGTTTTGTGGCTAGATGACTAGTACAAATGTTCATCACTGAGGTAAACTGCAGAACAATCCTAGTCCTGTTGGGAGTATCTGGAGGAGTCCCTCACATATAATCAGCATCAAGCTACGACCAATCAGGCCTCTGGAAAAGTTGGGTGTCACAATTTCTCAGATACAGAACCCAAATGCAAACCAGGACAAGGTAGGTGGCGATAAAATGATAAATGACATAAATGTAGGCCTGTGTTCGATTGAAGAAATTCTTAGTCGACTAACACTCATTCAATTGTATCGACTAATCGATTACCGTATTTTCCGCACTATAAGGCGCACTTAAAAGCCTTTAATTTTCTCAAAAAACGACAGTGCGCCTTATAATCCGGAGCGCCTTATATATGGATCAACCTCTCAAGGATCACTGCCCCGTTGACGGGACACTGCGTCGCTGTAACCTCGATAAAACTTCCACTCATTCGCGTTTTTATAACTTTAAAGCATTAAATATTCAAAATATACAGCCATGCGACACACCAATTGAAAGCTTAGCCTCTAATGATTAATTGAAGCCCACATACAAAGCATAAGATGATTTATATCAGTTACACAACAGTGTCGATAGTGCATCCATACCCGTTTTCGTTGTCCTTTCAGCAACAAAGTTGTATTTTCCCAAAACTTGATTTTCATAAATCCACAAGAGTCCAAGGAAATGTAATATCCAAGCTTTATATTCCAAAACGATCTGTTCGCCTCACAATGTTGACGTTTCTGGCCGAATCACAACGGAAAGCTTGCTACATGATCGATGTGGGCGTCGTCGTATTCCCTAGCTTCTAAGCTTTCCATTGGTAGCTCATATTAGCCTATCCGTTCAGGTTTGCCTCTGATATGGCCAATGGAAGCAGACAAGCCGATGACAACATGTCAGGGACCACGTTGAGACGATCGACCACTTACATTTAAATGCTATAAGACCCGTCTATCTTTTTATATTAAAGACCACACAATGGCACCTTTCAAGAGACACGCTTACGACGCAGAGTTCAAGCTGAAGGCTGTCGGTCTGGGAGATATTGTTAATATGCACATTAACGTTTGAACAACATTACCATAGGAGTGAACGGAGTTGTAAGAACAGTTAATAAAGTTTGACTTTATCGGACTGTTTTGTTGACATTCCCTTTAGCACAGCTTCATCTAGTGGATGCATAACGCAACCCCAGTCAAACGTTTGACTGCAGTATCTTCTACCGGTATTCTATGCGCCTTATAATCCGGTGCGCCCTATATATGAAAAAAGTTCTAAAATAGGCCGTTCATTGAAGGTGCGCCTTATAATCCGGTGCGCCTTATAGTGCCGAAAATACGGTAGTTGATTTAATCGACAGATCTGTAAATCTGAGTTTCTCTGCAAAGAGTCATGCAAAATGATGCATATATTGAATAGGATAACGCCTCCTTTGCATATTTAAACACAACATTTCAGAAAACGTGTAATACAACAAAAAAATTGCCTTAATGAAAGTAATCAAAGTAGGTTTCACGGTGATATCTCTTAGGTAAAATGTCAACCCTTAATTCTTGTGTTTACCAGAGATGTGCTCGTACGTTTCTTGGAAATAAGTCATTCAGCATGAAAAAAGCATCAAACATGACTAATGGACTAAAGAGATCTAAGTTGACTAAGACCAAAACCACCGATTAGTCGACTAATCCACTAAGAGGGAGCAGCCCTACATAAATTTGTACAAATAATTTTAATTTTTATTAATTCAGTATGTCTTTGTGTGTGTGTGTGTGTGTGTGTGTGTGTGTGTGTGTGTGTGTGTGTGTGTGTGTGTGTGTGCGCGCAATAATTAATACTATCAATTGTCTGGATACAATATAATGAAATAGCCTAGGCCAAAGGTTTTCACAATGGAGCCCGGGAGGTTGTGCAGTAAAAATAAAAGGAAAGAAAAAACTAAAAATATTCCAAATTATTATGGGTACTGTTATAAAAGTATTATTGGTAGGCCTAAAATGGGTATCTTTATAAAAATATAAAACTGTCAGAGTAGCCCTGCAGCCGATTCAACATGTAGCTATAATAATAATAATAATAATAATAATAATAATAATAATAATAATAATAATAATAAAAGCTACCCAGTGTTTCCTCTATGTTGATTTCTGCCGCCACAGTATCAGAAATAGGGCAGACACACAACAGGGTTTCCTGTTCCTATGTACATGTAGTATATAAAGACATAATTCCACGACTCTACAGAGCCGTGTGCTCTACTGAACTCAAGCCAACTGTCATCCGCTCTCTCTCCCCTCAACTGGAACAGTGACAGGACGTCATCACTCGCCAAGTCATGGCAACCAGATAAACAACAGGGCGAGTACACCGAGTACACTTGTCACTCAATCTCAGGCAAAGTCACAAACAGCGACGAAAGCCGCAACTTGAAATCCACACTCACTCAGCTTGTGCGTGGCAGGCACTAGCGGCGCCAGGATTTAGATTGTAGGTGGGCCTCCAAAAAACTGGACTGGCCAAGTAAAATAAGCCAAATGTATTTATTATGTTTGTGTAGGACTCAATAACCACACCGTGTAGCTCCGTTCATGTTGCGTTTACTGAACTGCCGCAAACCTCACATTTACGACCCTTGCCGTCGAACACTGCTGTAAGCCTTAAAGGCACAGTAACTTGTCACCTGCAGTGCATAACATAAAAGAGTCCAACAGGACACAATACTGAACGTTTTACATACTGTATATAACATTTTCCCCCCACCCCCCTAGAAACTGAAACATAACATTTAGCCCACATTCCCCAGTGTCACTATCATCGTGTCACATAATCCCCATGCCAGACAGGTGGGACCCTCATTCTCTGAGGGCGTGCTGGCCGTGACTCTGCATCAGGTGGTGCTGGTGGATTACCTCCCACCCGGTTAGCTCTTGGTCGGGGCTGCCAACCTAGAGCCGCTGCTGGATACAGAGGTGATGCAGGTACTGTGGGGGCTGCAACTCTGTGCAGGCGGTTTGAGTGCCAACGAGTCCCATTCTCCAGCCTGTAAGTGGCTGGCCCCAACTGCTTAGTCACCGGCAGGGGCTCTGACCAGTATGACTGTAGCTTGTTTTGGCGATGGAGGTGTTTGACCCTGACCCAAACCCCTGCAGAAAGTGAGGGGGTCTGCACTCTGTGCATGGTATCAAACCTCTCTTTCATCCGAGCCTGCGAACCTTTCACCTGAGCTCTTGCTTTCTGGAGCCCTGGGCTCCCACGTGCAGGAGCTGGCTCAGCTCTCAAGCAGTCCAGTGGTTGCTTTAGTTCGCGCCCAATCATGAGCAATGCAGGTGACACTCCTGTGGTGGAATGCTTGGATGCCCGGATGGTCAGGAGAGTTTGGTTGAGTGCGTCGCTGAAGGTTTTCCCTTCCTCCAGACATGCTCGGATCCCGTTCTTGAGCGTTTTATTCAGTCTTTCCACCCCCCCATTACTCTCTGGGTGATACACTGCCGTCCTGATGTGCTTTATGGACTACACAGTGAGAAACTCCGTGAACTCCGCTGACGCAAATTGGGGCGCGTTATCTGTTGTGATGACACCAGGGAGGCCCCAGCGCCCAAACATGTTGTCCAGATGGTCGATGATTGAGTGTGCAGTGATGGAGCTCAGCTGAAAAACCTCCGGCCACCTTGAATGAAGATCGTGCACAACCAGCAGGTAGCGAGCGTGAGCAGGTGCCCCATGAAGTTCTCCACAGAGGTCGACTTGAATATGTTCCCAGGGTGAGGACGGCCAAGGGGTCGGGGTGAGAGGGGCTGTGGCAGGCTGACCAGTTTTCCCACTCAGGAGGCAGCAGGCGCAGTTACGTACCAGCTCCTCAACATCAGAGTCTATGTGGGGCCACCACACTGTGTCACGGCAGCGCTGCTTCACCTTGACCACCCCCAGGTGCCCCTCATGCGCCATGCTCTAGACCTGAGAATCTCCGGAACGACCGCACGGTGGCCACGGGCTAGGCACACCGCCCCCCAGCAGGAGAACTCGTTGCGGAAGCGGTAATAGGGCAGGAGCCTGTCGTCCACTTTGGCAGGCCAGCCATCCTGGACGTAGGTATGGAGAGTTGTAAAGACCTCATCAGCGGCTGAGGCCTGCTGTAGCTCTGCCAGAGTGACTACTGAACTGAGGGGCCCGTGCAGGATGTGGACCCAGTCTTCGTCGCTCTCTGTGTCTGATGTCACTCCGACTGTCTCCTTCGTCACCGACACAGCTCTAGACAGGAGGTCAGCCACCGTGTTGGCCCGCCCAGGCATAAACTCCAGACTGAAGTTGTATTGGTTCAGCCTGTCAGCCCACCTCAGCAGTCTCATGGGCCTGTGCCCCGAGCCTTGAGTTGCCAGCAGTGACGTCAGTGCCTGGTGGTCCGTGCGAATGGTGAAAGGCCTCCCGTACAGGTAAACATGCCAGCGTTCGCACGCCCACAGGCAGGCCAGGGCCTCCCTCTCCCCTACCGAATATTTCTGCTCTGCTGGAGTAAGTGCCCGTGAGGCAAAAGCCACCGGGCGTTCCACCCCCTCTTGAGTCTGGGAGAGCACAGCGCCTAGCGTCGCAGGTGACCATGGTGGGCGCGGTCAAGCTGAAATGGGTCAGTGTGGGTGGGGACGTGAGCTGCCATTTGATGATGCGCACGGTTTCGTGGCAGGCCGGGGTCCATTCCCTCGTAACATCCTTCCTGAGCAGCCGGGGCAGGGGGGCCGTCGAGTCAGAGTAGTGTGGCATGAATCTGAGATAGTAGGCAGCCATCCCCAGGAAGGAAGACAGCTGGGATGGCGACTGCAGGTCTGGCAGGGACAGAATGACCTCAGTGTGGCACACAATCGGGGCGATGCCCTCCTTCAAGAGCTTGAAGCCCAGGAACTCAACCTCCCCAACCCCATGCATTTCCCAGAGTTCAGTGTGACCCCATGCTGTTCGAAACGCCGAAAAACCTGCTCCAGGCGATCGTCATGCAGTGCAGTGGAGGGGGCATGCACCACTTGTCATCCAGGTAGATGGAGACGCCCTGGATACCTGCCAGTATGAGTGACATTATTTTCTGAAAACAGCTCGGGGCTGATGAGAGTCCAAATGCCATGCGTTTAAATCTGAAGACCCCCACGTGCGTGACAAACGCTGTAAGGTCCATGCTGGCAGGAGACAGAGGGACTTGCAGGTAGCCGTTACGTAAGTCCATCTTACTGAAAACAGTGGAGCCGTGGAAATGGCTAGTGAGCTCCTCAGCCGTAGGTAGGGGGTACGATTTATCAGGGATGATGGCTTTGTTTACATCTGTGAGGGTCGACACAGAGTCCCGCAGTCCGCCTCTCTCTTGGCTACTCACCAGGTTGAGACACCCACGGCAGAGGCGTCGACGGGCTCTATGACATCCCTCCTCCACCCAGGCGATGCAGCTCTGCTTCCACAACATCACGGAGAGCCAGAGAACACGCTCCCGTCGTGGAGCTGACAACAGGGCGGATCAGTTGACGGCCAACAGTAGGCTGGTGTACAAATCCAGTCATGCGGCCCAGTCCGGTGAACAGTTGTGGGTAACGGTCAGGCCAGGAGGCGGCGACCTGCAGGACATGCAGGCCCCTAGCATCACTCACAGTGAAACCCAGAGCAAGGAACAAGTCTAGGCCCATAATGTTAGCTCCCTTCCGGGTGATGCAGAACTTGGTGGAAGGTGCACATTGTTGATCATATCTGACGGGGAGGCAAGCCACACCCAGAGTGGAGATGGGGAAATGGCCGTAGCCTAATAGGGGTTTAGCCGCTGCCTCCAAAGGCACATGACTGAAGAAGCAGTTATATGTGCATTTGTTCAGGATTGACACTTTCGCTCCTGTGTCCACGAGGAGTGGAATGAGAGCTGTGCCCACACGGCATGTGCAGAGCTTGAACGAAGGCTGTGAAGTCTGTACAGTGTTTATGGGGACCGCAGCAGTGTCACGGCAAGCAGAAGAGGAGCGACAGCAGCGTGCAAAATGGTTCAACTTGTTGCAGTTACGACAACGTTTTCCCTGGGCAGGACATGTCTGATCCCTGGTTGTATGTTTAGTGGAGCCACAGTTGCCACAGCTCTTGTGCCCACTCTCCCTGGACCCCCTGTCCACTCTCTGTACATCCAAACTGTCACTCACCCTGTCAGCCGTCTCTGCAGGCTCTGTGTACTGAACTGACGGTGGTGATGATGTCACAGGGTCGTGCACAGCGCGGCCGAACTTGCGCGCCCCCATTAGGGCCATTTCCAACTGTTTTCCAATCACCAAAGCGTCCGCTAGTGTTGTGGAGTCTGGCTCCAGTAAAAGTCTCTCCCTCAGTTGGTCACATGACGTTTTTTCTATTAACTGGTCAACTATAAGTCCATCCTCCAAAGCCCCAAAATCACAGAGTCTAGCCAGCTCACGTAATGCTGATACTTATGGTGCTTTTCCATTACATACCTACTCGCACTGCTCGCCTCGCTCGGTACTCGCCTTTTTGGTTTCATTACGAAAAAGTACCTGGGACCTGCTAACAGGTACTTTTTTTAGCACCTCCTCAGTCGAGGTTCCAAGCGAGCTGAGGCGAGCCGAGAAGGTGACGTGAAACCCTGCAGGCTGCTGACTGAGTCGGAAAGAATCGTCACTGATCACCGCATTGCTAGCGACAGACGGCATTTTTAAATAGTTTAGCCAGCGGTGTTTTTTTGCTAGCGCGGAGGCTTCACTCAGAGCTTTCTCCGTAGCATACAAGTGGCCTGATGGGTTATACTGGCGCGCTGGGGTGTGCATGTGATGTGTGTGTGCCGAGTTGCCGTATGTGTGCGTGGGAAGCTGGTGAGCGAGGGAGAAGTGAGAGAGTGACGCGATTATCTCCGCAGCAAGTAGCGACTCTAGAGTCATATATATGTGAGAGAAACAAAGCGAGTAGCGACTCTAGAGTCATATATATGTGACCACGTGGGAAATCTGGAGCAGTAAAGCGCTAACTATCTCTAACCAGAAAATGCGTCGGGGATATGTCAGTGGGAAAAGCAAGCTACTAAGCCATGCCCACGGCAGTCGCTATGACGACCCAGCCATGCTGAGGCGATCCTAAAATCCGCAATGGAAAGCGGACGACAGCGAGCGAGTAGAGTAGAGTCGAGGCGAGGCAGGCGGTAGTACTGGTAATGGAAAAGCACCTTATAGGTGCTTTTCCATTACATGGTACCTACTGCTCGCCTCGCCTCGCTCGACTCGCCTTTTTTGGTTTTCCATTACGAAAAAAGTACCTGGGACCTGCTAACAGGTACTTTTTTTAGCACCTCCTCAGTCGAGGTTCCAAGCGAGCTGAGGCGAGCCGAGAAGGTGACGTGAAACCCTGCAGGCTGCTGACTGGTCGGAAAGAATCGTCACTGATCACCGCATTGCTAGCGACAGACGGCATTTTTAAATAGTTTAGCCAGCGGTGTTTTTTTTGCTGCCGGAGGCTTCACTCAGAGCTTTCTCCGTAGCATACAAGTGGCCTGATGGTTATACTGGCGCGCTGGGGTGTGCATGTGTGATGTGTGTGTGTCGAGTTGCCGTATGTGTGCGTGTGGGAAGCTGGTGAGCGAGGGAGAAGTGAGAGAGTGACGGCGATTATCTCCGCAGCAAGTAGCGACTCTAGAGTCATATATATGTGAGAGAAACAAAGCGAGTAGCGACTCTAGAGTCATATATATGTGACCACGGTGGGAAATCTGGAGCAGTAAACGTTAACTATCTCTCTAACCAGGAAATGCGTCGGGGATATGTCAGTGGGAAAAGCAAGCTACTAAGCCATGCCCACGGCAGTCGCTATGACGACCAGCCATGCTGAGGCGATCCTAAAATCTGCAATGGAAAACGGACGCACAGCGAGTCGAGTAGAGTAGAGTCGAGGCGAGGCGAGGCGAGTAGAGTACTGGTAATGGAAAAGCACCTTATAGGTGCTTTTCCATTACATGGTACCTACTCGCCTCGCCTCGCCTCGCCTCGCCTTTTTTGGTTTTCCATTACGAAAAAAAGTCCCTGGTACCTGCTAACAGATACTTTTTTTAGCAACTCCTCAGTCGAGGCTCCAAGCGAGCTGAGGCGAGCCGAGAAGGTGACGTGAAACCCTGCAGGCTGCTGACTGGTCGGAAAGAAGCGTCACTGATCACCGCATTGCTAGCGTCAGACGGCATTTTTAAATAGTTTAGCCAGCGGTGGTGTTTTGCTGCCGGAGGCTCCACGCAGAGCTTTCTCCGTAGCATACAAGTGGCCTGATGGTTATACTGGTGTGCTGGTGTGTGCATGTGTGATGTGTGTGTGTTGAGTCGCCGTATGTGTGCGTGTGGGAAGCTGGTGAGCGAGGGAGAAGTGAGAGAGTGACGGCGATTATCTCCGCAGCGAGTAGCGACTCTAGAGTCATATATATGTGAGAGAAACAAAGCGAGTAGCGACTCTATAGTGTATAGTATATACATATATATATAGTATAGTGGGCAACGCTCTCACCCGGCTTTTGGGTCCTCTGACGAAACTCAAAACGGTGCATCCGCCGGCTCCTTCCGGAGCTGAAGTGAGCCTTCAAGGCGGCCGTGGCTGTGACGTACTTATCATCCGATAAGGTGAGCGTGGCGAAGATTCGCTATCCCTCCTGCCCCAGACAATGGCGCAAGAGCGCGCACTTCCTCGCCTCAGCTAGGTCCGAGTGTCCCAAAGCCAGCAAATAATCCTCAAACGACGTCAGCCAGCGATCCCAGGGGACAGCGGGATCACCAGGAGCAGGTAGGAAAGGTGGCGGTGGCGGTAAGATGAGTTCAGACATCCTCGTTCGCCAAATATTATGTTTGTGTGGGACTCAATAACCACACCGTGTAGCTCCGTTCATGTTGCGTTTACTGAACTGCCGCAAACCTCACATTTACGACCCTTGCCGTCAAACACTGCTGTAAGCCTTAAAGGCACAGTAACGTCACCTGCAGTGCATAACATAACAGAGTCCAACAGGACACAATACTGAACGTTTTACATACAGTATTCATGTTCCCCCTTCATTCAGACAGCCAGACACTAATAACGTTAAGACACTACTTGCCTTGCTGGTGTGACGGTGTGGCTACGGGAGGACTTGATGGGGAGTGGGCGGCCGAGCAGGATGGTAAATCGTCAATTGTAACCGGGTTACTTAAAATGTCCTCCTCCTGCTCATGGAGTGTTTCTTGCTGAATTTAGATGAAAACAAGCTGCTTTGCTTCGCTTTGCGTTTCATATTAGCTAGCTAATAGCTACACTCTGTGTCTGTCTCATTGAGCTTGCTTGAAAACCTTGCGCACAAACGTCATTCATTTCACTGGATCACTTGCTGGTGACGACGCAGCCTGTGGGCAGGCGGGTAGAAGCCGCTGATTGGCTGAGAAGCTTTCACTCAAAGCTTTCCTCAGGCTGCTTATTGGATGAACTGCTAGATGGGTCAAAATGGGCGGGCCCGAACCTAAAATGACCAATGGTAGCGCCGCGGATGGTGGCAGGGCGTTCTGAACTCTATGGGGAACTCACTTGATTCCTCTACCTGTTCCACTGTTAAAAATAGCGGCGCAACTTGGTGGGCGTTATCCTGGTAATTTCTCTGCGTGAGAAATACAAGGTGTGGCGTGTGAGCGTGTGAACGGGTTGAAATGCGTGTGTCTCACGCCCAATGCGTGAGACTTGAGAGCCCTGCACAGGTGAGTGCAGTTACAGATGGTCCTGGGTTTCCCGCCTTGCCCTCATTGCCCGGCAACAGGAACAGGGTGTGTTCAGGAAAGTCAAGCAGGGAAATAGACTCAAGGAGGAGGGCTCATGACACTCATAGTATGTTGGTGATGTACATATTAAAGTTTTTTTAAGTAATCTTCTACACAGCAGTATAAATCAGGTCCTGATCAAGCACAGTCACCAGATAAAAAAAATGAAAAAGTGGGATTGTTGCGGACCAAAGAAACTCAGCTGACAAGACAACCAAAAAAGTTGCTTATGTTGGATTCTTAATATCAGATCATTTATGCGTAACACAATTCCTATCTTAAGTTCAATTCTAATCATTTATATGGACTTAAGTGGACTGTCTGACATTGTCGTGCAGTGACTGGCAACACATTTAAAGTGATGGTTCGGAGTAATTTACCCTAGGGTCCTTTGCACCATGACCTCGAGCCAAACACGCCCCCAGAAGCTTTTTTCACCTGGGTCTAACATTGGGCGAGTTAGCGTAGAGTAGCGTTAGCCGCTGAATAGCTTAGCGCGGGGCTAATGGACCCACGTTTGTATCTCTTAAATGACCCCACTAATAATGCCCGAAATGATACCAAAGGTCTACACTAGTATATATAGGTTATGCACTCAAAAAATGATGGATTGGAAAGTTTGTAAGTACACCCGAAGTTTATGTAAATAACACTTGCCTGCTGGCTTCTGCTCTCTGCTGTTGTTGTTGCTGCTGTGAGACGAGTGCTTAGGGACGTCTACAAATTACAACACCGAAAAGAGATGCAACAAAAATATTTTTAATTTTAATTTAACTTATTTTTTAAAGTAAGTGCTGTAATATAACTAGCAGGAGACAAGTAATAATTGAGGTAAGTTTGGAGACATTACCTTATTTAATCATTAAATTAATACATATTTTTGTTGTATCTCTTTTCGGTGTAGTAATTTGTAGACAGCCGGGCAGCCCTAAGCACTCGTCTAACTGCAGGTAGCAGCAGCAGCGACAGAGAGCAGGCAAGTGTTCATAAACTTCTGGTGTACTTACAAACTTTACAATCCATCGTTTTATGAGTGCATAACCTATATGTACTAGTGTAGACCTTTGGTGTCATTTCGGGCATTATTAGTGGGGTCATTTACGAGATACAAACGTGGGTCCATTAGCCCCTGCGCTAGGCTATTCAGCGGCTAACGCTACTCTACGCTAACTCTCCCAATGTTAGACCCAGGTGAAAAAAGCTTCTGGGGGCGTGTTTGGCTCGAGGTCATGGTGCAAAGGACCCTAGGATAAATTACTCCGAACCATCACTTTAATATTGTGGAGCCACGAGACGATAATGTTAATCAAGTTAGTAATAGTTATTTAAAGGCATATTGCTTTTCAACAATAAGTCAATACAAGTTGTATGAATGAGGCGGGATGAAGGCACTTCTGCTGCAGACGATGAGGAGACTGGCAGTAAACTCCAGAATACCAGAGGCATCATGTTAGTCTTTTATAAATACTTATTTGTCACGTAAAAATATATTTGTAACATGGATCCCTGTTGTATTATTGTTAACAATAAAATGTGTTCTACTAATGCCAGATTAAATACACTTAGAAGACCAACATATATACATGATTCTTTATTATTAAAGAGAACTTCAAAAAATCTATAAATCAGCCCCAATGATTAACAACGTGTTGGTCTGTGACCTGAAACCTGAAGCCTGCAGCTCACAAACATTAAGACCAAACTTTACAGTGAAGTAGGAGACTTCTCGTGTTCACCACTTACACTTTTATAATAAACAACATTTACATATTCAAAGATTCAGACTTCTTCGATGAGGAAGAAGGAGCAGATGGAATTTAAAGAATTTTTAAACAGAAAACAGGACTAAAATATTTCAGATGCTAAACATTCAAAGCAGCAGAGTATTGTATTGTAATGTAACATGCAGGTGTGTCAGGAGAGCATCATTACATCACTGTGCTGCAAAACAGAACAGATCAAATATCCATGTAGATCATAAGATGAGAGTAAATACGTTGTTGATGAAACTTCTATTGTAATATTAATAACACACTTTAAGTCGATCTTTAATCCCAAATATCTAAACTAACCTGCAGCTGACGGCACAGTGAATGAACCACGTTGATGGATTAGAGAGTTGAGGTTGTTCTTGATATTTAAAAAATAACTCTTTATACCTTTGATTGGTTCATGGTCTGAGTAAAGAAGATTCATAAAAGACTTCTGAGTTTCTGAGTAATAACATGGTGAAGGCGAAACACTATCAACATTCCTTATACAGTATTCCATTTCAATATTTTCCATATGGCATATTAGTTTGGGGTAAGGGTATTGGTAGTTAGCTAAATCTGAAAACGTATATAAATTGATCTGGTAAGTCTTATGTTTCTCCAGCAAACAATCCAGGTACCGTATATACAAATCGATGGCAGCTCTGATAGCATTAACATGGTCTGATGCAAGTGTACCAGTCTGATTACTCAGTCGAGCCTCATGGACCAACATCTGGACGTGGAAGGCGGCTCCGTTGACCCAGATTTTGAACCCTCGGCTGCTCATCTGTCCGTCGAGCAGCAGGGAGTTTCTGAGGATGGTAAGATGGTTGCTCAGCTGCTGTTCCAGTCTCTTTATTTCCTCCTGTAATTTTTGGTCATTGTTCATGTACATGCGATGTCGTTTCAGATACTCAGACATTGTGTCTCGGACACTTGAAGCTTTCTCTTCACCAAACACACCTCATACATCAAAAACATGTACTAGGTTCTCCAGTCAGTGCCCTTGATCAAGGCACTGGCTCAGATCTGGAGTTGGTCCCCGGGCGCTGTCATTGGCTGCCCACTGCTCCCTTGAGGGATGGCTTAAATGCAGAGAATGAATTTCGCTACATGTACGTGTATGTGACAAATAAAGTACCTTTACCTTTACCTTTACACAACGTATTATGCTGTAGGTGTCATCACTTGTCTTAGAGCCGCTCTGGATGATGATCTCTATGATCATGGAAATCACCAAAGCTCCAAGTCCAACGGCTTTCGGGACTGAATCCAGTTCCAACATAGCAGATCCCAACTTCTCGATGTATCCTGGCACTTCACCGACCGGTGTCTCTGACAGCATTTCATTAGAGTAAGCCTGCAGCTTAAAAGATTAAAAAATATATAATATTTAAGTGTTTAGTTGAATAAATAACACTCAAGCTTTTATCTTTCTGTGTGCATAGGCAACGTTTGTGTGTGTGTGTGTGTCCTCTGTTGCACAGATCCAGTGGCCTTTATAAGACTTCAATAAAAGTCAAAGATTCCCGTTTATCACCAAATATTGTATATTATAAATGCTGACGTAGGTTAAGTCAATATCCTGTTGATGTTTTTGGCTTTGTCCTGTTTCTGAGGAGGATTCTGGGAAGGTTTTCTTTATTTAAGTAGCTTATAAAACACTTCTAATGCTCATGAAGGAACAATCTGAAATCATTACATGTGGGTTGGATTTGAATAGAAAACTATAAATGTAGATTCATGCAGCACCATTTGTTTTTCTGGACCTTGGACACATCGGACTTTAGAGACAAGTGAACAAATACGCCTAACTTTTCCAGAGATCTTATTGGCTGCTGGAGTTGTCATCCCGTTCCTTCATGTGCATTAGAAGTGTTTTATAATGGAGTTGTCATCCCGTTCCTTCATGTGCATTAGAAGTGTTTTATAATGGAGTTGTCATCCCGTTCCTTCATGTGCATTAGAAGTGTTTTATAATGGAGTTGTCATCCCGTTCCTTCATGTGCATTAGAAGTGTTTTATAAACTACTTAAAGGAACCCGCTGACTTATTGGGACTTTGTCTTATTCCCCGTATCCCCCAGAGTTAGATAAGTCCATACCCTTCTCATCTCTGTGGATGTCATAACTCTGTCTGACGCACCCACTGCTAGCCTAGCTTAGCACAGATCCTGGAGGTAACTGGCTCCAACTAGCCTAGCTTAGCACAGATCCTGGAGGTAGCCTGCTCCATCTAGCCTACTGCTCCCAATAAGTGACATAATAACACCAACATTTTCCTATTTCCATGTTGTGATCTGTATAGTCACAGAGTGTACAAATAACAAGGTCACATGACACACAGCCATCTTCTAATCGTATACATACTGGGGACTATATTCTCAGAAGGGCGAAGCACTGCTACTTCTGCTACTTAGGCGGAGTGATTAGTGCAACACCTGAAAAGCACCGTTGTTACTCTCTGCTCCTCACCACTGGGCTTCTCAGATGCTGCGAGCAAATCCCTCCGCCCAAGTAGCAGAAGTAGCAGTGCTTCGCCTTCTGAGAATATAGTTCCCAGTATGTATACCGTTAGAAGATGTGTCATGAGGCTAGCAGTGGGGGCGTCAGACAGAGTTATGACACGCACAGAGATGAGAAGGGTATGTATGGACTTATCTAACTCTGGGGGATACGCTGAATAAGACAAAGTCGCAATAAGTTGGCGTGTTCCCTTAAATAAAGAAAACCTTCCCAGAATCCTCCTCAGAAACAGGACAAAGCCAAAAACATCAACAGGATATTGACTTAACCTACATCTGCATTTATAATATACAATATTTGGTGATGAACAGGAATCTTTGACTTTTATTTAGGTCTTATAAAGACATCATATTTTTACCACTGGATCTGTGCAACCGAGGATTTTTTCACAAATGGCCTGTTTTAAACAAGTTTATTAAACAACAATATATAACAAATATACACACAGACACAGACAAATGCACGCGTGTGCGCACACACACACACACACACACACACAGACAGAGACACACACACAGATCCAGAGACACACACAGATACACACACACACAGACAGAGACACACACACACACACACACACACACACACACACAGACACAGAGACACACACACACACACAGACACAGATACAGAGACACACACAGACACACGCACACACATACACTCACACACAGACAGACAGACAATGATTATCTGCTGGATGCCAGTAGGTATCCTGTAAATAATAGTGGCCCACTTCAGACAGTTTTTTACAATCACTTTGTTACTAATTTCAGAACCTTGACGTCATTTTTCAAAACTCTAGACACAAAAGTCAAAACGATCATTACTTGTAACACAGACTGTCCAATGTTCAAAACATTGCATTGTGCATTCATATCTTTAAAGAAGTCTTGCAGTTGCACAAACATTGGTTCAAAAATTGTGAAATACCATTGAAACATTACTTTAGATCAGCCACACACAAGCTACCCATAGTTTCACTGGGTCATCGTTCTTACAATCATTAATTATTGTAGTACAAAATAGGTGATACATGTTTTATTATGGTACTACATATAAATACATCCCTGTAAAAGTACTGCGGTGGTAAAGAGTATACTACAGACCAATGTGGTACGAGTATATTATATATATATACAGTGAGTAAAAGTATTTGAACACCCTGCTATTTTGCAAGTTCTCCCACTTAGAAATCATGGAGGGGTCTGAAATTGTCATCGTAGGTGCATGTCCACTGTGAGAGACATAATCTAAAAAAAAAAAAAATCCAGAAATCACAATGTATGAATTTTTTAACTATTTATTTGTATGATATAGCTGCAAACAAGTATTTGAACACCTGAGAAAATCAATGTTAATATTTGGTACAGTAGCCTTGGTTTGCAAGTACAGAGGTCACACGTTTCCTGTAGTTTTTCACCAGGTTTGCACACACTGCAGGAGGGATTTTGGCCCACTCCTCCACACAGATCTTCTCTAGATCAGTCAGGTTTCTGGGCTGTCGCTGAGAAACACGGAGTTTGAGCTCCCTCCAGAGATTCTCTATTGGGTTTAGGTCTGGAGACTGGCTAGGCCATGCCAGAACCTTGATATGCTTCTTACAGAGCCACTCCTTGGTTATCCTGGCTGTGTGCTTCGGGTCATTGTCATGTTGGAAGACCCAGCCTCGACCCATCTTCAATGCTCTAACTGAGGGAAGGAGGTTGTTCCCCAAAATCTTGCAATACATGGCCCCGGTCATCCTCTCCTTAAGACAGTGCAGACGCCCTGTCCCATGTGCAGAAAAACACCCCCAAAGCATGATGCTACCACCCCCATGCTTCACAGTAGGGATGGTATTCTTGGGATGGTACTCATCATTCTTCTTCCTCCAAACACGGTTAGTGGAATTATGACCAAAAAGTTCTATTTTGGTCTCATCTGACCACATGACTTTCTCCCATGACTCCTCTGGATCATCCAAATGGTCATTGGCAAACTTAAGACGGGCCTTGACATGTGCTGGTTTAAGCAGGGGAACCTTCCGTGCCATGCATGATTTCAAACCATGACGTCTTAGTGTATTACCAACAGTAACCTTGGAAACGGTGGTCCCAGCTCTTTTCAGGTCATTGACCAGCTCCTCCCGTGTAGTTCTGGGCTGATTTCTCACCTTTCTTAGGATCATTGAGACCCCACGAGGTGAGATCTTGCATGGAGCCCCAGTCCGAGGGAGATTGACAGTCATGTTTAGCTTCTTCCATTTTCTAATGACTGCTCCAACAGTGGACCTTTTTTCACCAAGCTGCTTGGCAATTTCCCCGTAGCCCTTTCCAGCCTTGTGGAGGTGTACAATTTTGTCTCTAGTGTCTTTGGACAGCTCTTTGGTCTTGGCCATGTTAGTAGTTGGATTCTTACTGATTGTATGGGGTGGACAGGTGTCTTTATGCAGCTAACAACCTCAAACAGGTGCATCTAATTTAGGATAATAAATGGAGTGGAGGTGGACATTTTAAAGGCAGACTAACAGGTCTTTGAGGGTCAGAATTGTAGCTGATAGACAGGTGTTCAAATACTTATTTGCAGCTGTATCATACAAATAAATAGTTAAAAATCATATATTGTGATTTCTGGATTTTTGTTTTTAGATTATGTCTCTCACAGTGGACATGCACCTACGATTTCAGACCCCTCCATGATTTCCAAGTGGGAGAACTTGCAAAATAGCAGGGTGTTCAAATACTTATTTTCCTCACTGTATATATATATATATATATATATATATATATATATATATATATATTTACAGTTTTTTACAATCACTTTGCTACTAATTTCAGAACCTTGACGTCATTTTTCAAAACTCTAAAACGGTCATCACTTGTAACACAGGCTGTCCAATGTTCAAAACATTGTGTTGTGCATTCATATCTTTAAATTAATATTGCACTTGCACAATAATTGGTTCATAAAACTAATATATTGTGAAATACCATTGAATCATTACTTTAGATCACCCACACACAAACTACCCATAGTTTCACTGGGTAATTGTTCGTAAAATCATTAAATATTGTCGTACAAAATAGGTGATACATGTTTTATTATGGTACTACATACATTTCTGTAAAAGTACTGCAGTAGTAGAGAGAAAACTACAGACACATTGGAATCATTGAACAAAACCTGAAATGTATTGATGAAAAACAATAGGCCTACAGTACAATCACAACATAGGTTTATTTGAATCAAAGCAAAAATAATTAACTCGGAAATAGAAAAGAAAAGACAGTATTGTAAAACATCAAATGCAGTGTTCCTCAACTTGCTTGTACTTTACAGTAAAAAGCAAAACAAAGAAGTGATTACTGTACTTCTACATCTTCATCAACTCTGTCTGGTGGATTTGGCCACAGGTTCTCATCTACATCGCAATTAGCCAAACATCTTGGAAAAAACCTTCAGGCATGGCGAACAATGTGGTATGAGTATATATATGAATATGTATTTATACAGTGTATATATATATATATATATATATAAAGTATATATCTCAATCCTCAGTAACGAGTTGGCAGAATTGGACAAGCAGTTCCAAAGGCCTGCATGCATACAGTGCAGTACTGTCAATACAGTAAATAGTCTCAAAAGGTGGTACATGGGACCATAGAAACAGTGTCTGGTAAACAGTAGTATATTACAGTAAAGGTAGTACATGGGACCATAGAAACAGTGTCTGGTAAACAGTAGTATATTACAGTAAAGGTAGTACATGGGACCATAGAAACAGTGTCTGGTAAACAGTAGTATATTACAGTAAAGGTAGTACATGGGACCATAGAAACAGTGTCTGGTAAACAGTAGTACATTACAGTAAAGGTGGTACATGGGACCATAGAAACAGTGTCTGATAAACAGTAGTACATTACAGTAAAGAATGATGATGAAATATTACATCCATAGATCATGTAGTCTAATTGGTTCATTCTCCACACTAATTGGTGACAATGAATCTCGTTACCTTGAAACTTTCATGATCTTAACATGGAATATTGTTTGTCTGTTTCCATACAACCATGCATTGAGAGTAATGTAACAGTTACTTATCATTTTGAGCAGTTGTATCAATTGATAGTTAGATCATTATAATGAAATTCAAGATTCAAGATTCAATACTTTATTGCCATACAACTCGGTGCAAGTTGCTAGGAATTTGCTTCAGTGTGCTCATGACAGGACATCAACACAATACAACAAAAAATATAGAGATAATATATACATATATAGTATCCCACATGGGATCACACTTAACACAGGCAGATAATAGTGTTGACTATCCTATCCAGCTGCAACCTCTGCTGGACAGTAGAGTTCCCCCTCACAGGCTACCCCAAATTTCCCCAACTGGCAATGGAAAAAAAAGCCTCTGATGGGCTTTTTTGGTAATGTTAGTAATGTTATCATCCCATTTTAAAGATGATGATATTGTTGTGCCTAGTCACCTAAAACTGTCTACCCGCTCCACCACTTCTCCATAGATGTACAAGAGCTGGGACGGCTTCCCACTTCTGCAGAAGTCGACCACTAGCTCCTTAGTTTTGGAGACATTTAACTCTAAGTTGTGGTTGGAACACCATTCAATCAGTGAGAGGACCACATTTTTATAGGCAACATCATCATCCCCAGAAATCAGCCCCACCACCGTTGTCTCATCTGCAAATTTGAACATTTTAACAGAATCAGTATGTGATGTACAGTCATTAGTATACAACGAATATAGAAGAGGTGATAAAACACACCCCTGGGGGCCACCAGTATTAATGTGCTTGACATTAGAGATTTTATTACTGATTTTGACCACTTGTGTTCTCTGCAATAGGAAATCCAAGATCCAGTGACATAAGGAGATATGGACCCCCATTTGTTGAAGTTTCTGAAAAAGTTTACTGGGTAAAACTGCATTAAAAGCAGAGCTATAATCTATAAAGAGGACCTTTGCATAGTTGCCTGGGGCCTCCAGGTGCTGAAGAATGGAGTGGAGACATAATGATACAGCATCCTCAGCGGACCTGTTTGCCCTGTATGCAAACTGGAAGGGGTCTAACCTGACCACATTGGACAGATGTTTGCATACTATTCTCTCAAAGATTTTCATTATAACAGATGTTAGTGCTACAGGTCTGTAAACATTCAGGCAACTAATGCTGTTTTTTTGGGGGGGGGCACAGGAATTATGACAGCGGATTTAAAACATTGAGGCACAGTGCATTCCCTCAGAGACCAGTTAAATATGTCTGTGAGGACTGAGGCAAGTTCATCTGCACAGTGCTTGATCTTAGCGGAGGATACAAGGTCAGGACCTGCAGCTTTCCTGCAGTTCTGCCTTTGTAGTAGGAGCCTAACCTCATCCTCCTCTATTACAAAAGGAGGGCTGGGGTTATGTGATGATCTTTGGTTTATGTTTATTGTATCCAAGCAAGTGAAAGACGTGTTAGAGTTTTGAAAAATGCATTTTGATCATTGGTTGTGAGTTTTGTGTCTAGTTTTGAAAAATGACGTCAAGTTTCTGAAATTAGTGCCAAAGTGATTGTAAAAAACTGTAAGAATGGACATTAACTATCCAGATTTTCTACACTTTTTTCAGAATTCCTGTTAAATCTAAGGAATACAAACACAAAAATTCCAGCTGTTCAAATTCAAACTGAACTTTCATGTTTTGTATTATTTCAAGAATAAAAACATAAAAAAGGAGAATGTTTATGTCTTTTTTTTCACTCAAGAAAAAACAAAATGGTCAAACATCAAGAGAAGAATTTCAGGGAACAGCTGCAAGATTTAAAGATGTTCGCGGAATTATGTTTTTTTTTTCATTTTGAAAGATGTGAATGTAAACAGTGTGGGCGCGTGTTTTAAGTTTATTAAACAACAATATATAACAAACATACACACACACACACACACACACACACACACACACACACACACACACACACACACACACACACACACTCTCTCTCACACACACACACACACACACACACACACACACACACACACACACACACACACACACACACACACACACACACAGACACACACTCTCTCTCTCTCATAGACACACACACACAGACACATAGACAGACAGACAGACAGACAATGATCAGCTGGTAGATGCCAGTTGGTATCCACTAACTTTGCTAAACTATATTCTGTAACTAATAATAGTGGCCCACTTTATAAGAATGGACATTAACTATCCAGATTTTCCAAATTCCTGTTACATCTAAAGAATACAAACACGAACATTCCAGCTGTTATAAAACTGAACTTTCATGTTTTGTATTATTTTGAGAATAAAATCATAAAAAAAGAGAATGTTTATGTCGTTTTTTTCACTCAAGAAAAAAGAAAATGGTCAAACATCAAGAGAAACATTTCAGGGAACAGCTGCAAGATTTAAAAATGTTCGTGGAATTATGTTATGTTATTTATTTTTTTTATTGTGAAAGATGTGAATGTAAACAGTGGGCGTGGCCGTTCTCTTACTGTAATACATCCTATATATGTCAATGAATACATCCATGGGCGCGGCCAGTAGCTGAGTCAAATCAGACACAAACAGACCATTCAGGACAGGAAGTTTAGAGATGGTGCCTTCAAAATAAAACCGGTGGAAAAGAAAATCTAGTGCTTGCAAAAAAGAACACACACACACACACACACACACATCAACAGACTCTCTCTCGCTCTCTGTGTGTGTGTGTCTGCAGAAAGTTTGTTGGAGGGGTTATGTTAAGTGCGGTCTCAGCCAGATATCTTTCAAAGTTTGTGTTTTTTTTTAGAACAAAATTAATCGTCTTTTCTACTATTTTTCCACTGCAGCTCAAAGGAAACCCTGTAGAAACACAGAGAGAGAATTTTACACTAAAAAAGGCTGTAAGGTTGGACTGTATCGACTTTATTTGTCTACCAGACTCATATTGAAGTGAAGTCTCATATTAGCTTCAGATAAACGTTATTTTTTTATTTTTTAGTCCCTTACATTGGCCCCTGATGAAGGGATCTCTGTATGGACCAGTAAGAACAGGAGGAACGATCACAGCCAGTTAAACCTACATTACATTTGTTTAGCTGATGCTTTCATCACAACAACTTATAATAAGTGCATTCAATACATGGATGCAACCCTAAAACGTGCAGGAATCATGCACACAAGTACAATAACTTTATCAATTAGGCTACAAGTTCATATGGACACCTTACTATTGTATCAAGACAGACTTAAAAAATGTTACCTATGATGCTATCCTTTAGATTACATTAGATTAGATGTAACTTTATTATCATTGTGCGTCCAACCAGAAGTGCAAAAAGAGCAGAAAAGTGCAATGTGATATATACGAGTATAGACAGGACAAGAAATATAGTGCAGTGTAGACAGTAGTGTACAGTTGGTTTACAGAAGGTGGTTTAGAGTGATATAAATTAAATATGAATATGTGTAGTGTATTAGCAGCTACCTTATAAGAGCAGAATAAATATGGCTTTGTAATATGAACAATGTATGAACAACATGTAGATATGTGCAATGTAGTAGCAGTAACGTTATAATAGTAGTAAGAATAATATAGATATATGCAGTGTATTAACAGAATATATTATAAGAAAAACAGAATAAATATGGATTTTCAGTATGAACCATATAGACAGATATGTGTGGTAACAGTACCATTGTGGTGCAGAAACAGTAACATTATAAGAGCAGTAAGAATAAGTGTATGTGCAGGATGAATAGTATGAAGAGCAGTAGAATATGGCTATGTATAAGTGGAGTTACAGTATGTACATTTGTGTACATTTGTGAGGCTTTTACTTTGATATATCTCAACCGGAAGTTGTAGCTGACTCTCGCTTCCACCGCTGACTGTAAACATTACCGTCTGTCTATGGCTAACACAATTCTTCTTGTCATCTTTACGTTACGGTAACGGAGCTGCCTTCATTCACGTCATACCGAGTTCAAACCAGCGGAGAAATGGACGACCAAGACGAAGACCAAGATCTCGGTGAGCAATGAGAGCATGTTTTAATAACCGGAGAATATACTTTTATATCAAGTCCAGACTTTAGTGACTCCGTGCTGTGGAGTTAAAACTGGGATGTAATGGTAATAGAAATGGGTTAACCCGGGTTATATCCAACTTGTTTGTCCCGGTTTCAGTGTGTTTGCTATAGTAAAAAGCTAGTTTTACTTCCATAAAGACGCTGTAATGTTACAAAACAACAAGCCCAAAACTACAAAATAATCCACATTTCAGTGCCGAGAGGGTGTGTGTGTGTGTGTGTGTGTGTGTGTGTGTTGTTACTAAACTTGTAGTAAAAGTGTATGCACTAAAGTTGTGTCCAGACCATAGACTGTACTGTGATGAACTGGCAGTAGTGGAATGTAACTAAGTAAGTACATTTACTCAAGTACTGTAGGCTACTTAAGTCCAGATGTTGAGGTACTTGTACTTTACTTGAGTCTTTTCTTTTCATGCTACTTTCTACTTCTACTGCGCTACATTTCAGAGAGAAATATTGTACTTTTTACTCCATTACTCTGTTACAGCTTTAGTTACTAGTTACTTTACACATTCAGATTTCTGCACACACACACACACACACACACACACACAGGACTTTTACTTGTAACAGAGTACTATTACAGTGTGGTAATAATTTTACACTTAGGATCTGAGTACTTCTTCCACCTCTGTTTACAGGTGAAACTAGTAAACACCATTGAGTTGGTAACCTTTATATATTTTGTTTATGTTATCATAGAACTTATTTCTGTTACTTACAGTGACTAGGTGTTCGTTGGTGTTTAATTTAAAGGTGCTAGCTTAGACGTTCAGGACATTAAGTTATTCCTATCAGGGCGCAAACCACAGACCGTATATAAAGACGGACGGCGCGTCTCCACTTCCTCCCGCTGTACGAAAGTAAAGCCAAAATCTCCCAGACACGGGGCAGCCGTCTAATAACTTTGGAGTCTGAGTCTGTACTGTAGAAATCTTGGCGGTGCAGCTGCGGTATCAAAGTCCCGTCCATACACCCGCCAGACCAATCACGAGTCTAATAAAAAGAAAACTGATCAAAAAAATGAACACTTGAACAAACATCGCCGTGATCAGATCTACCTAAAATGACAGAAACAAGAGCTGCATAACATGCTGCTTAAATTGCCTCCTTGAGTCCTCCACTCTCCTCCCTCCCACCAAAGAGACACGGGAGAGAAACGAGGAAATCATCGGAGGAGAGAGGCAACGAGGAAATGGGTTTTAGAGGGATGAGACGTCCTTTCCTCTGAAGCGTAGCACAAAATTCTGGGTCCTGTAGAAAGGGATTTTCTATGGGCCCCTCCCCGCATCTACAGCTATTCATTCTAGCATCTTTTTGGGCCCTTCTCACATGAGGGCCCTGGGTACACACTCCCCTTTTTCCCCCCAGTCCGATGCCCCTGAGCGTCACATTTGTCAGCTGTTTGGGCGGAGTTAGCAACTCCTTCAGCTGCATGGCATCCAGGAAGGCTGCTCTCTGGATCCTTGCCTATAGCTCCTCCAGATCCCTCCTCTGTGATCCAGTGGTGTAATCTAATGTATTGTAGTGGGTATACTGTACTGTATATAAATTAGGGCTGTCAAAATTAACGCGTTAATATTTGCGTTAATTTTTTAATATTTAACTCGTTAAAAAAAATTAACGAAATTAACGCAGCTGTGTTTGTTTACTTCATGTGGCGGCTGAGAAACGTAATACGTCTCCATAAGAGCAGGCGGCGCTACTCTAGGAAGGACTTACCTGATTGAAGTAGGCCTACGGGCCAGTCAAGAGTTTAAACATGGACCAGTAAGATCCCAAAAGAGAAAAAAGATGATGTGTTAGAATCCAGAAATGAATGAGCACGGGCTATAAACGGGACCGAGTACTAGTTCCGACATGTTGTCTCGTCAGGAGAGATGCGCCACCGGTAAGCTGCTGTTTCGCTACATTGAGCTGCGGTTTAAGTTTGATTTGTCTGTTGCGCTACTGCTGTGCTGCCGATATGTACGTGCGCGATTTGTTTGCTTGATAACTGTTACGTTGGTCACGCTGATAAACCTTATTTGCAGTCTGATGTTTAACGCTGTCGACTCGATAGTATCCGTGACTATATTCCAGTAAATGTTTGAAATTGGTGCGTCTCACTGTCACACAAGCTACTTCCTGGTTGCGGTGCTGGAAGGGAAATGTAGTCAATCGCTTTACATTGGTAATGGATTGCTGTGCACAGCATCGCTATCTAAAACTACACTCAATGTTTTCACTTTAGGCCAACATACACCTTTGTGGTTTTGGGTTACTGGTTTAATGTGTAACATTGATATTGATATTGATGTGCATTTCTGTGTTTAGATATATGTGCTTTGCTTAGTCATTCAGATTAAACACTATGTATATTATAATATTTATGATATTAAGTACTGCCTAGATTGTAATTTATATTCTATATATATATTTGTATATTATTCAGAATATGGTATATTAGGTATGTGGCTAATATTGGGGGTGGTGACAAAAATCAGCTCTCAAGTCGGACAGTTTCTAGCCGTTTCCAGCAGCCTTCAGCAGGACTAAATAAGCCAAATTGTTGCTGCTGTTGTTCTGAAAGATATTAAACATTCTGAACTTAGCAGAACCTTTCCTTGTTTGTTTTCTCTTCATATTTGCAAAGTTAAGTGATTTAGCATTTAAATATCCATTACTACAAGCTTCAGTCTCAATTTAAAAACGCGATTAATCGCGATTAACTACAGCAAATTGTGCGATTAATTAGTTAATTTTTTTTAATCGATTGACAGCCCTAATATAAATATATTGGCCTATATACTGTATATATGGGCCAGAATCTGCCTTTGGGAGAGTTTTTTTGTTTGTTTGTTTTATTTGGATCCCCATTAGCTTCAGCATCAGCTAAGAAGCTATTCTTCCTGGGGTCCTACAATTTATCATGTGACAATACAATTTACAATATTATATTACACACCGTACACACAAGACATTATTTCACAACATTTGAAAATACAAATCATACTTTACAGTTAACACAGTAATCACACAAACATAAATAAATAAAGAAATTAAATAAAAATTACACTATTACGAATAGATCCATTGTAAAAATAATATGTAACGGAAAAGCCCTATATTGAAATCTTTTTTAAATTGATATTAAATATTGAATTCTCTTTGAAGGTAATATATCTTAAGTGATTTTTTAAAGCCATACTGAGTGTTTTGTTGTTTGATAGTATTTGGGAGAGAGTTCCATTCACACATTGCTCTATACCTAACTGAACGTTGAATTGATTTGGTTTTCACTTTAGGTAAAATAAAACTACCTCCTACTGCATGCCTCGTTGGATAATGATGTGCATCAATACTAAAAGATAATTTTGTATATAAAATAAAAGGTGTTTTATATGTTGTAACATTATATAAAAAAAACATTAGTGAATACACCAATCTATTTTTAACTTTAAACCATGAGAGGTTTTCATGCATTTTATCCACATTAGATTTAAACCCACATGAGAGAGCCACACGTGCCGCTTTATTCTGAATCACTTGTAATTTCTTTATATTAATTGCTGAAGTGCTGGACCAAACCACAGAACAGTAATCAAGGTGTGAAAAAAATAAAGCATAAAGTACTTGTTTAATGGTCTGTGGTGGAAAGTGTTTTGCACACCTTTTAATAACAGACAAAGTGTTGCCCATTTTAGTTAACAGTTTCTGAACATGTCTATCCCAACACAATCTGTTATCAATCATCACTCCCAAAAGTTTAACCTCTTCTCTTTGCTCCACAAAATTCTGCTCTATACGGAGTTCAAGTTTCGGTTTGGAACGTAAAGAAAAATGAGTTCCAAGCACTAAACACATAGTTTTAGATACATTAAGAATTAATTTGTTACTCCTTATCCAGTCCACAACTGACTGTAGCTCTCTCTGTAGTTTTATATTTAAATCACCAATATCAGATCCTGCTAAATATATAGTGGAATCATCAGCAAACATTGAAATGCTTGCTTTATCTAAAACAGACGGAAGATCATTGGTAAAGATTGTGTAGAGGAGTGGCCCAAGACAACTTCCTTGAGGCACGCCATGTTCTACCACCCTTACCTTCGAAAAACTTCCATTAAAATAAACTTGTTGTTTTCTGTCTGTCAAGTAACTTTCCATCCATAATAATGCAGTTTGTGAAAAACCGTAATATTCCAATTTTTTTTAACAGTAAGTTGTGGTCAATTATATCAAATGCTGCAGTAAAATCAAGCATTACAACACCTATTATTTTCCTCTCCTCCATATCCTTTAACCAGTCATCAACCATCTGAGTCAGGGCAGTGGCTGTTGAATGTTTTCCTCTATATGCATGCTGAAAATGTGTAATTAAATCATTATTTAAAAAATAAGACTGAATCTGTTCATAAACAATTTTTTCCATTATTTTACCAAGAATAGGTAATAAACTTATTGGTCTACTGTTTGATCCAGAAAAAGCCATTTTCTTATTTTTGGGTATTGGCACAACTTTACATATTTTCCATGCTTGCAAACATATATTATCCATAAAAGACATATTAATTATATGAGCAACAATAGGAGCAATGATTGAAACTATTGGCTTAAGCAACTTATATTCAAGATAGTCAATACCAGGTGGTTTGTTTTTTACAATTCATCAGAAGTAATTCCACTCTAGAACTACTAACATTCTTGAATTTAAAGCTACATGTTTTACCTTCCATTATATTATTTATCAATGTATTTGATAAATCTGTTTTGTGTATCTTTGTAGTATTTTTTAAGATTAATTATTTTATTTATGAAATAATCGTTAAGATTATTCGCTATGTCACTAGGTTTAGTAAGAAATTCACCTTCATTTTCTAAATAAACTGGAATTGATTTATTATTTCCTCTTAATATATTATTCAATGTATTCCATAATTGTTTACTATCATGTTTTATTTCTATAATTTTCTTATTATAATACAATTTCTTTTTCTTCTTATTTAACTTAGTTACAAAATTTCTAAATTTACAATATATTTGCCAGTCCGATTTGAGCTTAGATATAATTGCTGCTTGTTTAGCTAGATCTCTCTCTTTCATAAGATCTTTTAAATCTTGATCTAACCAAGGGGTGTTGACATTTCGAACAGTAAACTTTTTTATTGGTGCATGATTTTCTACCAATGTCATTAAGGTTTGATCAAAAAGCTGAAATGCTTTCTCTGGATCCTTTTGTAAAAATACCTCTGACCAATCTGCATTTCTGACATCATCTTCATATTGTAATAGATTGAATCTTCTAAATGACCTTTTCATTATTACTTTTGGACCTGATTTGTGGGGGCAAATCATAGTGGGGGTTCTGGGGGTCCTCCCCCAGGGTTATTTTGTGCGTCAAAGACTTAATTTCCTGTATTCGGATACCCTTTTAATCACCATTTTATGGTGGAAATCCTTTTATTTAGCCTATATGAAGAAGAAAAACAGATGACAATTCAAAATATATCAAAATTACAATGCAAAGTCTCAAAGTGTCATTGGGCATTTTTAAGTGGGTAAATGGAAATCCTGGAGCTTTCTTAGTGGGTATGCTGCGTATACCTGTGTATCACATAGACAACACCGCTGTGGTGATCCCTCCTTGATGCTCGGTCCTCGATGATCCCTCCTCGATGCTGGGCCCTCGGTGATCCCTCCTCAGTGTTTGCTCCTTGATGATCCCTCCTTAATGCTCGGTCCTCGGTGATCCCTACTCCATGCTCAGTCCTGGATGATCCCTCCTCGATGCTCAGTCCTGGATGATCCCTCCTCGATGCTCAGTCCTGGATGATCCCTCCTCGATGCTCAGTCCTGGATGATCCCTCCTCGATGCTCAGTCCTGGATGATCCCTCCTCGATGCTCAGTCCTGGATGATCCCTCCTTGATGCTCGGTCCTCGGTGATCCCTCCTCGATGCTCAGTCCTGGATGATCCCTCCTCGATGCTCGGTCCGGGATGCTCCCTCCTTGATGCTCGGTCCAGGATGATCCCTCCTCGATGCTTGCTCCTCGGTGATCCCTCCTCGATGCTCGGTCCTCGGTAGGGTTGGGTACCGAAACCTGGTTCCACTATGGAACTGGTTCCTACGCAAACGGTAGTACTCAGACCGGATTAGAAAGCAAATTTTGGTTCCTCGTTTCGGTTCCACTTAATGTGTCGACTGAAATATTTTCCCTCTGTAGCTCCGAAACGGACGTAAAAATATCACCCTTTCTCTGTAGTCTTCTCACCAAAACAGATGTAAAAGCCTTTCTTTGATGTCATTTTTCAGTTTTTCAAGAATCGGTTTAGGAATCGGAATTGTTTTAAAAGTACCGGTTCGGCATCGGAATCGTAAAAATCCAAACGGTACCCAACCCTAGTCCTCGCTGATCCCTCCTCGATGCTCGCTCCTGGATGATCCCTCCTCGATGCTCGCTCCTCAGGATGAAATAAGAGCTTTGAGACGTCCTTCACCGAGGAGGGACAGAACAACTTCTGGTTCAGCCGAGGACCGAGTCGAGGAGCTATTAAATAAGGGACATGGGATGTACACAGACTCTAGTCCCAGGAGCCTTATGAGTGGCACCAGCAGGCTCAGAAACTGCTTTTTTCACAACATCATAACGCTGCTCAACACCAAGACCCAACACTAGCCCCCTGCCCCTGCGCCGTCCCGCTCCGCCCCCTCTCCTCTGGCACATGGACTATGGACTTTCTGACTAGCTCTGATTACGATGCACTTTATTAAAGGTCCCATGGCATGAAAATTTCAATTTATGAGGTTTTTTAACATTAATATGCGTTCCCCCAGCCTGCCTATGGTCCCCCAGTGGCTAGAAATGGTGATAGGTTTAATCCGAGTCCTGGGTATCCTGCTCTGTCTTTGAGAAAATGAAAGCTCAGATGGGCTGATCAGGAATCTTCTCCTTATGAGGTCATAAGGGGCAAGGTTACCTCCCCTTTCTCTGCTTTGCCCGCCCAGAGAATTTGGCCCACCCATGAGAGAGAGACATCATGGCTTTCAAACGAGCAAAGTGGCAGTTGGTCAAGGCCACACCCCCACCCTCCACCTTGCCCCCCCTCTCTCCTCCTCAATAGCTACAGACACAGAAATGGCACATCCTAAGGAAAGCTCGTTGTGGGACTGGCTCTAGTGGCTGGAATTCTGCACCAAGGCTGAATTTCGGGAAAGAGACTTCAGATACAGTATTAGGGGACCACTAAGGTCTATATAAAAGAGACTTCAGATACAGTATTAGGGGACCACTAAGGCCTATATAAAAGAGACTTCAGATACAGTATTAGTGGACCACTAAGGCCTATATAAAAGAGACTTCAGATACAGTATTAGGGGACCACTAAGGTCTCTTTAAAAGAGACTTCAGATACAGTATTAGGGGACCACTAAGGTCTATATAAAAGAGACTTCAGATACAGTATTAGGGGACCACTAAGGTCTATATAAAAGAGACTTCAGATACAGTATTAGGGGACCACTAAGGTCTATATAAAAGAGACTTCAGATTAGGGGTGGGAGATATTGACAAAAATGAATATCTCGATATTTTTTTTCAATATCTCGATATCGATATTCAGACGATATTTTTGAAATCCTTCTAGAAGTTAAAAGAAGCCCTGTTCAGAGGCTATTTCAGTGGTTCTCTTGGGAAAATGTACAAGCAAGATGAAATCATAACCATAAACAAAGGGCTCTGTTCTGTAACATATTGCACACACCATGTCCTTATTGGAAGCAGTCCTGGAGCTGGGACAGGGCCGGTTCAGACTAGGTTCTGATAGTCCTTCTACTTGGATGTATAGTCCTTCTGACCAGGATTTATGCTGGGATCAGGAGTTGGATGTGATCTGACTGGCCGAGGTGAGGGAGGAGCAGTTCTGTGTGCTTTTTTGATGTTAGAGTATACATGGTCTAGTGTGTTCTTCCCTCTAGTAACACAATCTACATGCTGGGAGAAAGCTGGAGGGGAACAAACTTTAAGGACGCCTTGTTAAAGTCCCCTGTATCCCGTATCCAGGTTATCGCGCTGCAGTTTGTTCACTATGGTTAGCAGTGAACCAAACTTGTGCTAACGTTAGCATCGGGGGCTATGTACACGGCAGTGTGCTGTTTTTGTAGTAAATAAAATGGTCACTATATTACCGACAGGGCTCCAGGTCAGGTGAGCCGTGCTGGGCAACGATCCTGCAGTTGGTACTCCATTCATGTGCACAAAAATGCAGTCCTCCGCCTCTGGTCGTACCGGAGTTATGTTCTCATTCTGCTGGTAGATAGCTAGCTCGGCGTGCTAGCGGCGACAACAACCTGGAGGGCTCGGTCAGGCTATATCCTCCGGGATGTTATGAGCCGCCTGGAAGGCTCTCGTAACGGCTGTGTTGTATCGTGGTCCTGTATTGATTAGTTCAGTGTGGCTGTACGTACTTGTATAAATATACACCGACAGGAGAGCCGCTGCACAATCGCGCGCCGCCATCTTTGTTGACATGAGTGAACATCATAACACACAGGTAAGAACTAGTAGCAGCTTACTCTCGTGCGGGACGATCGTGATTTTGTACAAAAAATACAGTCAAACAAACCCCTACAGTATTAAAATCGCTACATATAATTGTTTAAAAGGTTATAGTGTGCGTTATTTGTTTTCTCTTTAACTTCCTTCAGCTCTTTTCATGTGTGGGGGGTCGGATTGTACAAATTATGAAATATTCGATATCCCAATTTTGCATATCGTCCAGACAACAATTTGGATATTATCGTATGGATATTACAGTATTAGGGGACCACTAAGGTCTATATAAAAGAGACTTCAGATACAGTATTAGGGGACCACTAAGGTCTATATAAAAGAGACTTCAGATACACGGGACCACTAAGGTATATATAAAAGAGACTTCAGATACAGTATTAGGGGACCACTAAGGTCTATATAAAAGAGACTTCAGATACAGTATTAGGGGACCACTAAGGTCTATATAAAAGAGACTTCAGATACAGTATTAGGGGACCACTAAGGCCTATATAAAAGAGACTTCAGATACAGTATTAGGGGACCACTAAGGTCTATATAAAAGACACTTCAGATACAGTATTAGGGGACCACTAAGGTCTATATAAAAGAGACTTCAGGTACAGTATTAGGGGACCACTAAGGCCTATATAAAAGCATCCAAAGAGCACCATGTCATGGGACCTTTAATGCACCTCAACAATGCACTACATAAGATCATACTGCATTCTGTCTCTACTATTATATGGTCTATGGACTATGATCTGATTTCTCATAACTCTATGCACTTTATTTGCTAATGCACTTTAATAATGGACTAACATGATCATACTGCATTCTGTGTTTTATGTCTTTTTTAACCACTGCTATAAAGGAAAATCACTTTTAATGATTGCACTACTGGTTAGATGTAAAACTGCATTTCGTTGTACTGGTTGTCTTTACTTGTGCAATGGCAATAAAGTTGAATCTAATCTAATCTAATCTAATCTAATCTAATCTAATCTAATTTAATCTAATCAAATCTAATCTAATCTAATCTAATCAAAGCCCCCTGGTGGCTGGCTGCGGTGTAGGTCATAAACCAGGGCAGGGAAGAAAAGACACCAGTGACGCTGCTCATCGATCAAACATGTCAGTCAAACCCAACATATGAAGAAGATCTTTTTCCGAGTTCACCGTTGGGTACTTCAAATAACAATCCCAACGATTTCATTAGCAACTTATTTCTCTCATTCGTCAATCTGCTGATTATTTCCTCAATTAACAGTTTGAAAAACAGTTTGGTCCTGAACCCTTGGCAGGAGATCCTTGTGTTGTTGTTGTTGTTGTTGTTGTTGTTGTGTGTCATTACATTTGTACAGTGTGTACAGTCATAAACAATGTTTATCGTGCTGCGCAGAGCGTGAAAAGGAATTCTGCAGGAGTATTTTGGATGCATTGTCCAGTCTAAGCCTCGCTAATCAGGTCGGCTTTTGTTCTCCCCTTTTTTTAAAAGCACATTCCTTCTCCCGTTCCCTCCCTCCCTCCTTCCCGCTCTCCCTCTTTATTTGTCTCTCTCTTAATAAGTCTCTCTGTCTCCCTCCCTCCCTCCGTTCTCACACTCCGTCCATCTCAACCCAGATCTTTTTAGGGAAACACCTTCTTGCTGGTATTTTTATCCCTCAGCCAGAGGTATTGTGTGTGTGTGTGTGTGTGTGTGTGTGTGTGTGTGTGTGTGTGTGTGTGTACAGCGGGACATAAGCACACTGACTCTGTTGTATTTTTATCTGCCGGGGGCGACGGGAGTTTGGAGAAAACACAGCGACTGAAAAACACTCCGAGGAGCAGACGCTGTTCAGCAAAACCATGACGCACGCGCCCCTAAAGAGCCGCACGGTGCCTCGGAAGTCTCTCAATCAAGGCTCTATTGTGTATATTTATGTAATAGTACGTTGTTGTGCAGAAAAACATTATATTCTTTGGTATTTTGTTGGATTTATGATGCTGATGTTGCTGCACAGCTGCAGTTAGGGAAGTCAAAGCTGGACTTAAAAATAGGTTAACAAGTAAATACAATCATGCATGCATTCCTACGCTCAATCAGTAATAAGATGCATGATTCAGTCAGAATTTATTGAAACTTTAGTGAAAACGTGATGCTGATGCTGCCATTGTGACGTCTGCTCTCCATAAAAAAGAAAAATAACGGTCAAATTAAGTTTATAACCACCTGAGGTCCAAGGGCATTTTTTAAGGGCAATTCACCTTTTTAGCATTTGCATAAAACTGATCCCCGTGTGTTTCATATCAAAATGTTCAGAACAAACTCAGCTAGACCAATGTGTAAAGAGATAACTTGGCGCTAAAGCCAAATGTTGATGTTCGCGTTCACATTTATTATACATCTATCTACTATTTTTATCATATATTAACACTACTTTGTGAACCTCAGACTTGTAAACTGATTTCAAGCACCAAAACAATTTGTCCACCCAAGTAAAGTTATATATTCAAAAGTGATTTGAAGAATTTCAAAAAGCAACATCTACTTTCTTTGAAGCCTTAGAGCCAAATGATCTCTTTAAACATTGCTCTCAGACTAATCTGGGTGTCACTATACAGAAAGCTGAGTTTGTTCTGAACATTTTGATATGAAGCACACGGGGATCAGTTATATGCAAATACCCTAAAATTTAATATAATTTAAGAAGATGTGCAAAACTCGACCTCAGAGTACAGCTGGACGATATGGAGAAAATCAAATGTCACAATATTTTTGACCAAATACGTCAATGTCAAAGTCAAGTCAAGTCAAGTCCATCCATAGGAATAGAAATTACAGTGCTCATACCTTAATGCCCATAAAAAGATAGAGCACAAATACAATACAAATAGACCATAAATAGGGTACAGAAATTATACAAATGTACATTTAAAGTGCTTGTTTGTGCTGTCTTATAGCCTGATGGTATATTGTATAAAGAGCATACCGCTTAGTTTGTGTTCAATATTGCGGCGATATTGTAGAGTTGACTATTGTTGCTTTCACAAAACATTAACACAATGACATTTTTGATAAATACTCACCAATAATGTGGTTACAATCACTAAGTGGGTAAAGGCAAATAATAAAACAGATAGTAAGTCTGGTAAGTTCAGATATTGACATCACCTTACTGTAATGCAGCCTTTCAAACCAGAAACATCACGATATTACGATATCCAAAATGTAAGATGATATCTAGCCTCATTTATCAATGTCGATATAATGTCGGTATATTGCCCAGCCCTACCTCAGAGTGTAAATGTTTAATGGGGGTGGCAGTAGCTCAGTCAGTAGGGAGTTGGGTTGGGAACTGGGTTGATGGCTCAAGTCCCCACACAGACCAAAGTATGGTGGTGGACTGGTAGCTGGTAGCACTGCCAAGGTGCTCTTGAGCAAGGCACCAAACCCCCAACTGCTCAGGGCGTGTTTCCATGGCCAGCCCCCTCACTCCATTAGTGCACATGTAGGTACTGAGCATGTTTGTGTAATTCAGGCCTGTGTGTAATGTGTATAATAATAACAGGATTAATAAAGTATACATACAGTTGAATTTGCCTTGTTGCTGCAATGTGCTTGATAGGTAAACTTGCCTTTGCTTCCCTTTACATTTAACCTGAAGGTGAATACACAGGGCGTGGGTGGAAATGACATTTACAGAGTAGTTAAAGTTAGTTTAGTAAAAAAGGGAAGGGTGCGCCAGTGTCAGAGTGGATTACCAGTAGAGAGAAGTCACAGGAAGGTGCAAAGGTCGGTAGTTCCTGCAGCAGAAAAAAACTCAAATTCATCAACACATTGGAGACTGTTATTCATGCTCCATTGACTACTGCAATTCCTTGTATTCTGGGATTTGCCAATCATCTTTATCATGCCTGCAGCTTGTCCAGAATGCAGCTGCTAGATTGTTGACTGGTACCAGAAGGCGGGATCATATCTCCCTGATATTGGCATCTCTTCACTGGTTAACGGTCAAATATCGAATCGATTTTAAGGCAATGTTACTTGTTTTTAAGGCATTACATGGATTGGCCCCTTTATATAATGCTGATCTCCTTACCCTACATCACTCTTCCAGGAACCTAAAGCCAGAAACACACCAAGCCGATAATCGGCCGTTGGACAGTGAACTATTTTAGTACAATATGAGATCGTATTCCGAACGAGCCGCGAGGACAGTCTGGTTTTGAATTTCCGGAGAAAACAAACCCATGTGACGCGTTAGTCCAATCAGCTGCCGGTTTTCATTTCTTGGGACACAATACAGAGCAGCGCCGCCTGATGCTATGGAGATGTATTACGTTTCTCACGTCGTTGTCGCCTCAGTGTGTCCCGAGGCAGTTTTTTGGACCTCGGGGACCCGACTGATCATTCCGACTGGCTTTACTGTCGACGGTCGGCCGTCTGGTTGGTGTGTCTCGGCTATAAGATCGTCTAATCAGTTCCTTTTAGCTATTCCACAGTCTCAGATGAAGACCTGGGAGCGTGCCTATGTTCCCACTGCCCAATGGCCCCACAGCCCTATGGCCCCACATTTCTAAGATTATTTTGTTTCACTGAAAATTAGGCCCTATGTTCCCACAGCCCTATGTTCCCACAGCCCTATGTTCCCACATTTCTAAGATTTTTTTTCTCCAAAAATTAGGCCATATTTTCCCACATTTTCTTTTTCATAAATCTTTATCAGATTTTATCCCCCTAAACCTAAACCCAACCCTAAAAAATGTTGTGGGATGATAGGGCTTAAATTGAAGGGAAATGTAGGAAGACAAGACCTAATTTTGAAAATGTCCTAGAAATGTGGAAACATAGGGCTCTTGGAACATAAGTCCTAATTTTAAGTGAAAAGAAATTCTTAGAAATGTGGGACCATAGGGCTGTGGGACCATTGGGCTGTGGGAACATGGGGCTTTATTATTTTATTATTTATTTACATTTATTTTATCGTTATTAATACATATTGTGTGTATATGTTTATACTTATATTGTTTATATTCGTTTATCCTTCTTATTTTGAGAATGTGTGACATGCACCAACAACACCATGACAAATTCCTTGTATATGCAAAAAACTTACTTGGCAATAAAGCCCTTTCTGATTCTGATTCTGATTCTGGACCATTGGGCTGTGGGACCATAGGGCTGACCCCATCGGGCCTTCTTCGTTGCGGCCCCCGAGACTCTGGAACAAACCCATTCGTATTAGGTCCTCCTCTACTGCCGAGATCTTTAAGTCTTGTCTTAAAACACATTTGGCGTATGATTTAGTTTAGGGACATTTGTATAGAAGTGTGTTGTTTTGTATGATGTTCATTGTGTCTATATTTTTATTGTCTTCCTTTGTTCCTTTGTACAGCACTTTGTTCAGCCTAGGTTGGTTTTAAATGTGCTCTATTAATAAATTGACTTGACTTGATTTGACATTCCAGTGTTTCCCACAGATTAGAAAGCAATTTGTGGCGCGGGGGAGGGGGGAGGGAATACTTTTCAATTCTCATCTGGATTGAAGCAGTAAAAGTAAAAAAAATGACATAACATTATTTATAATAACTTTATTTGATTCACAGCTGCTACATATAGTGTTTTGACCTCGACAACCCAACTGCATTTTACCGCAAACTTGCGAGTAGTTAACTTTCTAAAGCAGGCACAATCGCTTGTTCGCTAAGGGTTGGGACTCCAGCATTAACACATTAACACACTGACAACATTGTATTCAGAATATAAAATATTTTTATAGCACTTTTGAACGTGTGATTGTGTAAAGGTGTTCACGAGATACCTACCTTTCGTGAACTTGTGAATTTCGCCAGCTTCTCTCCTTTATGGAGACAGACGCTATTTGCACGGAGAGGAGGGGCTCTGTGTGTGTGTGTGTGTGTATGTGTGTGTGTGTGTGTGTGTGTGTCTGTGTGTGTGTGTGTGTGTGTGTGTGTGTGTGTGGGGGTGGGTGTGTGGGTGGCCTATGTGAGAGAGAGATGCGTGAGGGACAGAGAGACAGAGGAGAGCAGAGAAAGGAAAGCAGCTGAACGAATACGCTGCGTGTTTTAAATAGCATAAAATAAATAATTAATAACACAACGCAATATGTGGCGGCCAGTGTTGATTGTGTGGCGCACTGCCACAAATTAGTCCAAGTGTGGAAAACACTGCATTCTTACTCCCAGGGCTGTTTGTTACTGACGCAAAAAGTCAAAAAAATGTAATCCCATCCGCAGTGATATTCATTGCTTTCCCTTTGGTGTCATTTTTCAACTTGCTTGGTTGGGAACCTTGGCGTCACTTTTTGACGCTCTGGGTCGAGACCCTTGGTGTCGTTGTAGGGTAAAACCACTTAGTAAGGGTTAGGATTAGATTGTGGGGGTGGGGGGGTTACAACATGTACCTTTAAATCATACACGGTACAAGAATGAGACATGAACCGCGGTCTCCTGGGTGAAAGACCTGTGTCGTTTGTTGGTCTCTTACATTAATACTCTCTACCGTTGTCGCTCTTCATGCTACATCATCTTACAGTGCCGCGGTCGAGCTGCTGCTCTGACATGTTATTATCAATCCTATCCGTTTTTTTGACAAGACCCGTGCTTGGAAGCAGCCTGAATGCTTGGGGTTAAAGTGCTCAAGTCCACCCCAAAGGTACTTAGGGTAAACGTACCCATTAAGCCCAGGCACCATTGAAGCCCACTTGCAACTTTGAAGTCAATTTAAAAAAAAAGAGGTGGCTGTCTTACGCTACTCATTATTTCATCTAATCTAACAAGTTCTTAATTACACATCAGTTTTTTTGAGAACCAATCACATTTGTCAATGTTGAGATAGGTCAGCCTACATCAGTGCAGTCTCAAGGAGGCTCACATAAAGTCGCCTCAAAACTTTGGTGTTTTGGGACCCCTCAGAAGGAATCTATTTTCAACAATTTACATCCACTAACTTGGTAAGTAAATTCATATTATGCAAATTGAGAGATTAATGATTTGATTGTTGTGTATTATCAAGTAGTTTTTTGCCAATTTGTACTATTTGATTTCATTTGGAAAGATGGGTTTTGCTAGTTAGCGTAGCGAGCTAATCACAAGGTCAAAATATAGCCATACTGATAGATACACTGCCGAAGGATTAAAAATGTTAAGTATGTACACTAAATGTTTTCTGATTCATTTTACATCAATCTACAAATTAAGACACAATAAATGGTTTGGGTGGGCTAAATATTTTTTTAAAATGCCCTTTTTTCAAGGTGGGCTTAAATGGTACAGTGAGCTAAAAAGCAGGTAGTGCAAGCCAACTTTGAATGAAAATACCTTGATAATTCTGAAAGTTTGGCAACAGAGGGACAACTATGATGGGAAGTTTACTGCATATTTAGGCTCCAGGCATATCTTTATAAATTTATTTCATTTTCACTGTAGTCACTGTAGAACCATTTAAGCCCAGTATGTTCCATTTAAGCCCATCTCATGTGTTTCAATAGGAAATCCTGAAATTATGAGTTTGATAGGAATTTTCGATGTAAAGATTTGTAATTTTGTCATTTTTACTGTAATCCTGTGACTTTGATGTTCTTTTACCTTACTGACGTCATTAACAAGAGTACATCACAGATCACACACTGGCCAGAAGTATGGTTATGTAACCTAATTTGCATAATCATTTGTTTACAGTGAGAAAAATGACATCAAAAAGGAAGAATTACAGCAGTTGTCCTAAAATCATCAGGCATGTCGGAGGATCATCCTTTGCCGGGCTAACCTGCAGGGTGCTGACCCTTTTCACCTGGCAAACCACCAAGAAATCAAAATGCTGTACTTTATGAGCTGTTTTGCAAGTCATGTTTGATATCTGATGTTAAAATGTTATTAGTGCAGGTGATGATGAGTTGGCAAAAGCATGCCAACAAACTTTTTTTTAAATACTTAATATAATGTAACGTAAATGTTAATGTAAGACAGGTTAATGACTTAGTATCAGTGTTTTTACTACTTTTAAAATTGTTATATTATCAACATTAAAAAAACAAACAAAACCTATGAATGTAACTTATCAGAATAATAATTGTAGTCTTATCTTTTTTCACAAGCTGCTCTTCAAGTCATGTTTGTGGTTTGATGATGGTCGTTATTGGTTCAAGTGACAAATTGGCTAAAGCAAGCCAAACATAACATGAAATGGGTTTTTTAGATACTTGTTAATGTAAGACATATTATTGAATAAATATTTGGTGTTTTCACTAACTATGAAATAATAATAACTTATATTTTGTCAATCATTTTTGTTGTGGGCTTATTTGGAACACATGTGGGCTTAAATGGTGCCACAGTACCAATTAAGCCCATGCCAGACTTTTGACTTTATTCATAAAATATCTTTATTTTATATGATAAAACATACACAAATAAATACATTTATTTTCAAATGAGAGATTAATCTTACATTTTAAGAAATTATTATGTTAATAAACTATGTCAGTATGTAGGAAAAATAACTGAACTCAGATTTTGGTGGGCTTAATGGGTACGTTTACCCATCTCCAACAGAAAACACTGTTCACAAACTGCTCCAAACAGCTCTATTGTAGTCCAGTCTTTACTTCAGAGACAAACGTGGTCACTTTGTAACACATGTTATAATGCTCGCCTAGCTGCTAGTGTGGCACGCCCTCATACTCTGCTTCTGACTGGCTAGTAGTCCTTACCTAGGTACTGTCAGGGCACGCCCTCATACTCTGCTTCTGACTGGCTAGTAGTCCTTACCTAGGTACTGTCAGGACAAGCCCTCATACTCTGCTTCTGACTGGCTAGTAGTCCTTACCTAGCTACTGTCAGGGCACGCCTTCATACTCTGCTTCTGACTGGCTAGTAGTCCTTACCTAGGTACTGTCAGGGCACGCCCTCACACTCTGCTTCTGACTGGCTAGTAGTCCTTACCTAGGTACTGTCAGAGCACGCCCTCATACTCTGCTTCTGACTGGCTATTAGTCCTTACCTAGGTACTGTCAGGGCACGCCCTCATACTCTGCTTCTGACTGGCTAGTAGTCCTTACCTAGCTACTGTCAGGGCACGCCCTCATACTCTGCTTCTGACTGGCTAGTAGTCCTTACCTAGCTACTGTCAGGGCACGCCCTCATACTCTGCTTCTGACTGGCTAGTAGTCCTTACCTAGGTACTGTCAGGGCATGTCCTCATACTCTGCTTCTGACTGGCTAGTAGTCCTTACCTAGCTACTGCACATGTGCAACTCCCAACAAAGATGGAACAGAAGTGAGATGCCTCACTCTGTAGCTAAAACAGAGAGCTCAACACACAGGGTGAAAAGAGGAGCAGCAGCAATGTGCAGTACAACAAAAATATCGTGTTTTTTGAAAAACTATTCTGGTAAAACCTCTAAAAACAATTATGAACCTGAAAATGACCATAATATGAGCACTTTAAGGCTGATTTATGCTTCTGCTTTAAATTGACGCAATGGAATCGTACGTAGGTACGTGGAGACGCCGACTCTATAACTCCTGAAAAATGTAACTACACGCGGTGACGCACGGCCGTGGCTTGGTAGCATTGCATTCCCCCCCCCCCCTGACTCATTTCCTGGTTCTCCTTCTCCATACATAACATAAAATCAAGGAGAGGGTTAACTTCTCCTGCTCCAGATTTCCCACCGTGGTCAGAAAAAACATGGGAGACAATTTGTTTCTCTCACTAGGACTCACTAGTCACTACTCACTCTGAATATAATCACCGACACTCTCTCACTCACTCTACCACACACACACACATATACACACACCTGCGCCAGCCCTGCTGTTCTCACAAGTATAAACATCAGGCCACTTACGTAGGCTACGGCGAAAGTTCTGCGTGGAGCCTCTGCTGAACCATATATCACGCTTTAGTGGAACCTGTAGTGTGTAAATAAACCACTATACCAGGGGTGTCAAACTCAATTTCACTAAGAATCACCTAAAGGGCCAGACATGTTTAGTTAATTCACATGCTTTTATTTAATTAATTATTGCGTGTCTCATATAGCCTTCTCACTTACAGTTTAGTCGACATAAAGCCCCCAAAAAGTAACTTAGCCGTCAAAGAAAAAAGTGACAAAAAACATTGGGAAAAAAAACGCTAGAAAAGGCCCCAAAAACGTCTGCAAAAGTGACAAAAACTTCAGAAAAAGCGACACAACTTTGAAAAAGCGGGCCAAAATTTATCGTGAACCTAAATCGATATGCGAGCCAAAACAAAATCTGCGGGGGGCCGGATTTGTTTTGAGTTTGACACATGTGTACTATACTGACTGAAATGTTCGTGTGACCGTTTAATCCTGAGCATCTGGTCTGTTACTATGGGCTATAACCAGTTTCCTGAAGAATGCATCCTCCCTTCCTGTCCTTTCTTCCTGACAGAAAACACTGTCACCCCTCTTTGGCTCAACTTTTTAATACGACAAAACATATTGAACCAAATAAGGAAAACAAATCTTTATGAAAAGATTTTAAAGTGCTCTGTACCGAGACAGACACAGAGAGAAGGTCTGAACCTGAGGGGGAGACTTGAAGCTTGTCCAATTTATTTATTCACTGAGTCTGTTTTAATTGTGCTTTGTCACATTTTGCTTTCATTGATACATCTTTTCCACCTCAGCACATTTTTAGGGCTGCAACTAACTCCGCTCATTTTCATCGCCGATTAATCCGTGGATTGTTCGGTCTAAAACAAAGTGTCAGAAAATGGTGAAAACATGTGGATCAGTGTTTCCCAAAAAGTCCCAAGACGACGTCCCCAAATATCTTGTTTTGTCCACAACTCAAAAATATCACACCATTTTTTTAATAATAAATGACTCAAACGGATTGATAGATTATCAAAATAGCAGGCGATTAATTTAGTAGTTGACAGCTAATTCACTGAGGTTTTTTATGTGTAGTATGAAAAACTAAATAAAACAGGTGGATGAAAACACACATGGTGGAAAAGAAAAGACAGAAAATTCCAAACAGGTTTTTTTGTCCCACCCTTGCTCTCTATCTGTGGTTGTCCTTCATCTTTTCTTCCTATTCTTCCCCTCATCTCCTCAGGTGCGTTTGACCCAAACATCCCAGAGGAGGGACCTTCAGCGCCCCCTCCTGGCTGGCTGGATGATGTACATGGATACCAGGTCCCCAAAGGAGGTGAGTCCTTTGTGTCTCTTCTCTTCTGTTTTTGTTTCTTTAACATGTCTCAACCTTCGTCTCCTATGTTTTTGTGTTGATATGTGTGTGTGTGTCTAGAGGGTGACAACCCGCTGTATCCACCCCCCCCTGACTATAACCCGCAGCCCGAACTCAACAAGAACACTTTGGTTCCCATTGTCAGGTAAACAAAGCTGTTTTCTCACACGAACTCCGGACGCTGTCCGACCCATCAGGTCCAGACTTTTTTTCAAAGATTCCCTTTCACACATGTGAACACATGTCAAGATGTTAGACAAAAAATATGAAGATATAATGGGATTATGGATGTACTGTAATTTGAGAGTGTGTGTTTGTGTATGTGTTTGTGTGTGTGCTTTTGCCTCTCCAGGGTCCCCACTGTGTCGGAGGATGTGGCCAGAGATGCCTTGCTCAAGTTTGTGGAATCCAAATGGAGATACAGCTCCAAACCTGCCAGGAACCTCACCTTCAAAGAGCTCCAGCCCGTCACTGTGTACAGGGTAGGAGCACATCTGTTACACAAATACAGGAATGAATATGTTACCTATCTAATATCTAACCTGGAGCAACATCACATCTGTGAACAACAGATAGATAGATAGATAGATAGATAGATAGATAGATAGATAGATAGATAGATAGATAGATAGATAGATAGATAGATGGAGTGGAATAAATGAGCCGAAATAACGATATAACTGTGTGTAATTGTAATAAATAATGCGTAGATTCTCCTTCACGCTTTTGACTAGTTATTGGAGGATGTGTAATGGACATGGTCTAAACCCCAGACAGCTAAAACAGACTGCAGTCGTAGCAACATGAATCAAATGTTTTCTGATTGTCTTCCTTCTGCAGTATCGCCTGGAGACCTACACTGAGACCAGAACCAGCGCCTGGCAGTTTGAATCCTACAACGGTAAGACCTTTATCTGAGCCAACAAATTACTGATAACATTGGCTCTTTTATGAATGAATAGATCTGTCATGATTGTGGGTTTCTGTTAGGGATGCACCAAATCCAGATTTTGGGGGTTTGGCCGAAATACCGAATCCACTGGTTAAGATTCTGCCGAATCCGAAACAACTCGTATTCTTTCGCATGTTTCATACCCAAATGTTGTAACAGCGGCCATGTTGTGTATTGTTTAGGGTCCTCGCCACCACCAGACAAATCGGCATTGCAAATTGAACATGTAGCTGGACTTGAATGGCCTTCTTTTGACTGAAAGTACTGCCAAACAACAACTTTTTCTGCTCACAAGTTCCATTTTCACTTTCTCACAGCCTATTGCATTGAACGCTCCACCTACAGTACAGGCCAAAAGTTTGAACACACCTTCTCATTCAATATGTTTCTTTATTTTCATGACTATTTACATTGTAGATTCTCACTGAAGGCATCAAAACTATGAATGAACACATATGGAATTATGTACTTAACAAAAAAGTGTGAAATAACTGAAAACATGTCTTATATTTTAGATTCTTCAAAGTAGCCACCCTTTGCTTTTTTTGGTAACTCTGCAAACCCTTGGTGTTCTCTCAATGAGCTTCATGAGGTAGTCACCTGAAATGGTTTTACCTTCACAGGTGTGCTTTGTCAGGGTTGATTGGTGGATTTTTTTCCCTTATTAATAAAAAAGCAAAGGGTGGCTACTTTGAAGAATCTAAAATATAAGACATGTTTTCAGTTATTTCACACTTTTTTGTTAAGTACATAATTCCATATGTGTTCATTCATAGTTTTGATGCCTTCAGTGAGAATCTACAATGTAAATAGTCATGAAAATAAAGGAAACGCATTGAATGAGAAGGTGTGTCCAAACTTTTGGCCTGTACGTAAACACCTTCCCGTAGTCAACGGCGCCGTCCTTACGTCAACTAGCGTAGACACTTTCATTTCACACACATAAACACACACACACACACACAAACGCACACACACACACACACACGCACACACACACACACACACAAACAGCGCATCTGATATGAATAGCCAGGCGCGGGACCAGGCATGAATCTACGCTTCACGGCTATTTGCAGCGCCTCAGCGTACGGTGTGTTCCTGCCGTAACACAACAATTACACAAATAGTACAAAACATTAAAACATTAACAGCCATAACAAAGAAACACATTTCGTGATATCCTCGGATTCTGATTTGAATTGTCAGCAAACTGATTTTGGTTTGGCAACAGGACAGACTGATGTATAAAAGAGTTCTTGAGCCTGTTGTGTCTAAACAAAGGGACTCTAAAATCGCCTGTTGAGAGGAAAAAGTGGGTATTCGTAGTTTAAAACATGAATGGTGTTATGATTAGGGAAATAGCGGACCCAAAAATGCAGAGACAGCAGGGCAGTGGTGAGCTTGAGGATTTAATAAAATAAAAGCAATACAACAAAAGGAGTCCTGAAGACATACGGAAAAAACGGTACCAAAATAAATGGCACACCGAGCCAAAGGGGGTAGGCTTACACACACAATGTTCTTACAACAGACAAAGACAACACAGAGACTAAATACACAGGGTAACAAGGGTGAAACAAGGGACAGGTGACACGAGGGCTCAGGAACAGGTGAAACCCATCAGGGCAGACAATCACGAAGGTGGGAAAAGACAAGGCAGGAAGTAAAACAAGACATGACACAGGAGAAAAACAGACTACAAAATAAAACAGGAAACTGAAGCATAAAACATACACAAGGATGAAAACAGGGTAAACCGCAACAGAGAACACAAGAGACAGTACACAAGGAAACAGGGAATAAATTAGCACAATAAAACAGGAAAAACTATAGCAGAAAATCGTAACCGTGACAAATGGAGTTAGATAAATGCTGTTAGCATGTCTGAGCGTGCTCTTCTTGTGGGATGTTTGGAAGGAGTGTGCAACAGGTTGACCAAGTAACGTTTACATGTGTTCTGCTTCTTCAAACAGGACAGGTGGTGGACGGTCCTCAGTTTGGGATGAGCCCTCCACCGTGGGACATTCCTGTCCCGCCACCTGCGAGATACACCGACAAGGTGGAGAAGGTCCGCGTGCCGCACTCATCCTTCGTGAAGGTACAGTTTAGTCAAGCTTTCTCTTTTCCTGGTTGTGTGTTACTTTTTTGTGTTCTTTGTGTGTGTGTGTGTGTGTGCGTGTGTTTAGTTTATTATAGGGTCCCCATTAGCTGTGCCCTTACACCTACTTTATTAAACATTACAGTCAACATTACTCACCACATTGAAAACATACATTAAACATTACATTCTACATAAAAGAAAAAAGAAAAAGATTCCCAATTGCATGGCATGCTACAGATATGATGCTCCAAGAGGTTTTTGATTGATGTCTGTGCGTTTTCATTCATACAGTATGTGTTTGACTCCATATTGTGCTTTAATTGACTATACTTATATAATTGTGTGTTTTTGGATTGTAAAACTTTCCATGTTGAAAGTAGAAGGGCAGCGATTAACCTGTGTGTGTGTGTGTGTGTGTGTGTGTGTGTGTGTCTGTGTGTGTATGTGTGTATCTGTGTGTATCTGTGTGTGTTTTAGCCGTGTCACAAGTGCAACGGCTGTGGAAGAACTCGCTGTGGTAACTGCCATGGAAGAGGCCAGGTGAGATGTGTTCTTGTTTGAAAGTATTACAGTAGAGCTGCAAAGACGAATTGATTAGTTTGCAACTATGAAATAAATCGTCAACTATTTTGATAATTGGTTATTTGGTTGAAAAAAGTGAAGCTTGTGTGATGTCAGCTTGTTAAATGTGAATATGTTCTAGTTTCTTCTGTCCTCTGTGACAGTAAACTGAATATCTTTGAGTTGGGGACAAACATTTTTAGGACGTAATCTTGGGACTTTGGGAAACACTGATCCACATTTTTCACCATGTTCTGACATTTTAGAGACCAAACAACTCATTCATTCATCCAGAAAATAATTGACTGTGACAAGCGTCTTTTTTTATTGTCGATTAATCCCAATACTCCAAATATAGCCTCCCTTCTTAATTTATGAAAATGGAAGAGAATCGGAGGAGAGAAGGAAGATGAAAGGTGATGAGAGATGTTTTTGGCTGCTGTCACACAAAGGCAGACATCTAGAGAAAGTTCTTTATCGATTTGAGTATGGCTGCAACCAAACGGTCATTTTCATTGTTGATTAATCGATGAGTTGTTTGGTTTGTAGAAACAGTGACATTAGCGAGAAATGACCCGCATCTCATTTTGCAGAAGCGTTGTACATTCTGCCACGGTCACGGCCGTTCCAGGGACAAGCGCTGCACCTCGTGTCACGGCCGCGGGCGCAGGAGGTGGGTGTCCTCACTGCCTGCTTCCTTTTCCCCCTGTCTCTCTGTCTCAATGTGCTTCTCCGTCTTGCAGAAGCGTTGCTTTGGCTGCAATGGCACAGGGTTCAGAAGGCGTCCCGGGAATCACAAGACGTCCGGGAAGACGCGTTGTTCTGCTTGTAGCGGGAGAGGCCGTAAGAGGTGAGAGAGGAGACCCGAGAACTCTGACGAAAGCGTTTGGGCCGTTAGTTGAGAGCAAGTAGAGTAGCAGAGTACATAGGAAAGGGCTGATTTGCGGTCAGCCCTATGTTCCCACAGCCCATTGGTCCCACAGCCCTATGGTGCCACAGCCCTATGTTCCCACAGCCCAATGGTCCCACAGCCCTATGTTCCCACAGCCCTATGTTCCCACAGCCCAATGGTCCCACAGCCCTATGTTCCCACAGCCATATGTTCCCACAGCCCAATGGTCCCACAGCCCTATGTTCCCACAGCCATATGTTCCCACAGCCCAATGGTCCCACATTTCTAAAAAATATTTTTCACTGAAAATTAGGCCCTATGTTCCCACAGCCTTATGTTCCCACATTCCTAAGATTTTTCTTAAAATTAGGCTATTATGTTCACATTTTCAAAATTAGATCTTGTGTTCCTACATTTTTCTTCAATTCAACCCCTATCCTCCCACAAAAAATTTTAGGGTTAGGGGGATAAAATCTGATAAAAATTTATGATAAAGGAAATGTGGGAACATAGGGCCTAATTTGGGAAAAAAAAATCTTAGAAATGTGGGAACTGTGGGAACAAAGGGTCTAATTTAGAAAAAAATCTTAGAAATGTGGGAACATAGGGCTGTGGGAACATAGGCATGTGGCGGGACATTTCCTAACAACCCGTTTGATAAATATTCCCCCGCCCCAGCATCTTTTCCTCGATCTTCACTGGGGCTACATCTCCACTACCATGGGTCTTCCATTCGACCATGCACTTGTCGTCCTCCCAGGTCTGAAAATCAACACTTTTTTCGACACTTTCCTGTTTACACCGGCACGCACATGCCCCGTGTGTGTGAATGGTCATGTGATATGTGTTGTCAGACGTGTTAACATGGATGCAGATTAGTTCTGCTACTGGAGCTAAAACTCTTGTGTGGACGGAGATCGTTTTTGGCGTAACAGTGTAGATGTAGTCTAAGATGCAAGGAATAAATTTGAGCAAGGGAGGCAAGGAGCCACGTTGGCCGAATGAAAAGATCCCCAAGTCTCTGGAGCTAAACATATGACGTTGGTGGATGTCTTAACACGTCGCTCTCAAATCTTCTATAGGGGATCAACTGGGTCGAGATCTGCATCTGCATCATCAGTCACGGTCACGTGACTCACATAGAAGACAAGGGGTGGAATTTAACCTAACATGCATGTCTTTGGTGGTGGGAAGAAAACAGCACCCGGAGAAACCCGCGCAAACACAGAAAGAACACGCAAACTCCCGGACCCAGGACCAGGCCATAGTTCTAACCACTGCTCCACCATGACGGCAATAAAAAAAACAATAAAAGCCATGGTTGCGTCTGAAATCTCCTCCTCTGCACTACATACACAACATTATTTTACTATTATTTAACTATTTTAGAATGTTAGCTGTGTGCACTCATTGAGGAACTGGTTCAAGGAAAGGTCTCTGACACATAGAACGTTAAGCTTAAGTCTTTAACTGTAGTTTAAGTCTTTTATGGCGTAAGAGCGCATTGTGTGCCAGACAGATAAGCCGAAAAACAGGAAAGACAATTAAAGTTAAGAGAATAGACGAGGACGTTGAACCAGACAGAGGCCCCGATCTTCGTGTGTGTGTTTTGTGAAGATAACAGTTTCTGCCTAGAAACAAGGAGACAGCACCCCTGTGATGAGAGAATAAAAGCTTAAGGGAGAGAATAGATTAGGGCTCAATTTGCAGGACAACTTGGTGGACCGAGCTCTGACTTCAGTTATATGCAAAAACCCTAAAAATGAGAAATCAAGAAGATATCTATGCCCTTAGACCTCTGAGGGTTAAATATGTAGAAATGTAAATCAGAGCGTTTTGACGTTACAGAGCTGCCTCGGTCTGTTATGAACGTTGTCGTTACCACCGCATTGCATTGTGGGATGCTTATGCCGGCGTGTCCAGTGTCCAGTATTGCATACTGTAAAATTTACCCAGAAATTGTATGCAATTTACGTACTGTTACATACTAAGGTTTCGGACATACTAAAAACTCTCACCTACTGTTTTAGCTACTAAATAGCATTTTAGTGTGGAATTTCTTACGCAACCCTCAATTTGCTAAAGATGTTGTACTCTGAGGAAGATGTGACGTTTGATGTGGCGCTCCTCCAGGTGTTCCTCCTGTCACGGCCAAGGCTACAACACCTGCTCCGTGTGTCACGGCAGCCAACGCCTGCTGCATTTCATCCAACTCACTGTGACGTGGTAGGTCAAAGACACACACACACACACACACACACACACACACACACACACACACACACACACACACACACGCACATAAAAATCTGTCCAGAAGCTGCTCTACGCTAAAGACATCCCCAACTACAAGAGCTGAGTGGAGAGGTAGCTAACAGAGAATGCTAGTGCTAACCAGATAATATACTGTAATACACAACGTAAAACTGGGTGGAGAGGTAGCTAACATGCTACCCAGCTAATATACTGTAATACAAAACGTAAAACTGGGTGGGGAGGTAGCTAACATGCTAACCAGCTAATATACTGTAATACACAACGTAAAACTGGGTGGAGAGGTAGCTAACATGCTACCCAGCTAATATACTGTAATACAAGACGTAAAACTGGGTGGAGAGGTAGCTAACATGCTACCCAGCTAATATACTGTAATACAAAACGTAAAACTGGGTGGGGAGGTAGCTAACATGCTAACCAGCTAATATACTGTAATACGTATATAATATTTTTATTTTTTTATATTTAAATATATTCGAATAATGAAGTTTGGAGTCAAAGCCCTAACACACACACATAAAAATCTGTCCCAAATGGTCTTCTGCTTCATCTGTTTCTTATGTGTGTAGGAAGAACGACATAACTGAATTCATTCCCGACCGCCAGCCTGACTTCCCTGACAAGAAGTTTGAGAAAGTGACGGGAGATCCGTTCTTCATCGATGAGAGCATGCTGGTAAACACCAAACACACGTCTCCTTTTATTCAGGAATTCACATCTGGCGTCGGTGGCCACAGGCATACATTTCATCCAACCGTTGGAAGGTATAATAAACATAACAATTCTCAAGAGCAATTATTGAAGGGGACACAAAAAACATGGTTACACTTTACTTGAAGGTATCTACATAAGAGTGACATGACACTGTCATGAACGTGTCACAGACATATAAACAAGTCATAAACATTTATGACATAACATGTCCCTAACAATTGTTGTTGCAGCTTATTTAGCTCTACAAATGGAGATATGTTCCCCCTGCAGTAAGGGGTTGATTCTACAGTGTGACGCATGTTTCCATATATGGACATACCTTGTCGAAGTGGGCGTGGCCCATTGGGGGTTCCCCAGGATAAAGGAGCCACGGACGCGCAGCGCGGATGCGCTAAGAGACTCCATACTGCCTTTGTTCCCAGTCCGCGTTCCCCGCGCAAATTAGAATTGTAAAGTAATAGGCAATAAAATGATTTTCATGCATCAGGAAAACTCTTCTCATTGGAATCTTTCCTTGTACTTAACAGGGTTAGAGTTAGGGTTAGGGTTTGAGTTAGGGTTCATGTGTCTTGACAGTGTCATGTGTTCACAAAACATGCAAAAGATTAAAAATTTAAATATTACAATGTGAATGATCTGCTTACGCTCTTTCACTTCACGCACAGATCAATTTCTTCTCCTGAAAATCTCTCCTTCCTGCTCAGCAAATCCTCCATCATAAAAGCAATGCGCCAAGATCCAAACGCGCCTGGCTTTTAAAGGGAATGGGAGATGATCTCTGATTGGTTGATTGCATGTTACGCCCAAAACACACCACTGATTAATGAAGACACTAAGTACAACCCTTTAGAACCATGCACCCGGCGCACAGAGCCTTTTTTCCGCCGTAAAACTAGCAAAAGTGGATTTGGACACGCCCTAAACACACCTGCGCCAGCCGCTCAGATCGTTAAACTAGGGCCCTATATGAGACAAAGATATGTTACTTTTTTAAATAAAAGCATGTCAATAAACTCTACATGTCTGGCCCTTGATGCGATTCTCTTTTTCCAATGTGGCCCTTAGTGAAGTTGAGTTTGACCACCTGATCGTCTGTGTTTCCTCCTCTTATGTCCTGCCAGGTTTATCCTATCCAGGGTTTCCCAGATCAGGAGATCTGCGATGTTTCCACAAGAATGATTAACGAACACCTCAATCGCTTCAGTTCCACCAGCCGCATCCTGCAGCAGGTACAAACACACACCTACTAACTAGAGCCCACCGATATATCGGCGGGCCGATATTATCGGCCGATATGAGCATTTTCTAAACTGTCGGTATCGGCATTTATAATGGCCGATAAATTAATATTTTAAAAATAAAAACGGACGAAACACCCTTCAACCATGTTCTGAGTGTTGCCGTTGTATAGTTTGTCCACCAGAGGGCACTCTACAACGTCCCTGTTGGCAACATTCGTGTCTAACCCTTTAAATTTCATATCTTTTTGTATTTTTATCCATTTTATTTATTTAATATATTTTGATGTTCCTCTGTTCAGTCGTGACAATAAAACAAACAAATTTATTTTTAAACTGCATTATCATATTATGTTAGCAAGGACTCATAAATAACTACAACTAACTAATGTTAGGGAAATCTGTTTGTGTTTTGTCACGTGTTTCTGCATTTCCTTTTTAAATATATATCGGCCGATATAAAAATCCTTTATCGGTCGGGCTCTAGTACAGACGTGTAGATCTGTTGTTGTTTAACGATGCTGAACGTTTCGTTTGCATTTCTCTCGAATAAATGAAACCATAATAACGTAACGACTGCTCTTTATTCCTCTCCGTAGCGTCAGACCATCGAGATGGTGCCCCTGACTCACGCTTACTACACGTACAACGGGAAAGACTACAGCTTCTTCGTCTATGGCGTGGAGAACAGAGTCTTTGCTGCCAAATATCCCACTGCGTGTACTATTTTATAAGTACCGTGTCTAGTCCTATACATGTTCATGTGTAGTATGGGTCATATCGTGGGAAAAGGGAAGGGGAAGCAGAATCATCCATTTAATGTACCACTGTGTATTCACCAAAAATCTATTGTAGCGATATGAAGTGTACTTTTAGTTTTACTACATTTATTGCAGCACTTATTGTTCAGCATGGCTTCAAGTTTCATATTCTGCATCTCAGTGTCTCTGATATACAGTATTTAGCTGCTTTAAATGACCAAACAAAGCCTTAATCATTGTGCTAAAACATTTATATATAGTAGGGGGATGGAGAGGGGGTCACTAAAGAGGTGTTTTCATCCGAGAGACGCTGTGATTGGTGGATAGGATGTGGAGCAGGGGACTGACAGCGACATAACCAATCACACTATGACAGACGCTCCACTTAGCACCAACTGCAATGTTTAATTTGAAATGAATATAGCCCACTGGCAGCCTGGCACACGTGGGTGCTCAGTATTTCGGCGCCTATGGATACAATGTTCTTCTGGACCGGAACATTACTCTACAAAAAGCTGCAAGTATCAAATCCAGAATGACCCGCTGTCCCAGTTTACGGCAAAAAGTCCTCCAAACACGTAAATGTGTTAAGTGGTAAAAAAGTTAATTGGGGGGGTAATGAAAACAAGGTAAAGTTAATCACCTCAGTCATTCCCCCGAAAGAACCAAGCACACCCGCCTTGTTGCACGATCCAAACGTTCTTCAAAACTTGATATTGTCAGCGTGTAGCTCGCTAGCTCGAAGTTTGTTGTCTTTTCCCAAAGCGAACGTATTTTGAGAGCGGCAACACACAGAGAGCTGACTTCCTGTCATGTCCGGTGCGTGCTCTACCAGATGAGCTACCCGGGCGCCCAAGTAGAGCACTTCTTTATTAATTAACTTTATCTGTTATCAGTCAAATTAAAACGCTGATACAGATAATTTTTTACGTTGCTGTGGTAAGGGACAGGCGGTCTGTTCATAGGTTTGCCTAGCTAGGTTTTCTAAGAAAACACTGAACGCACACGGAGCATCCAGTTAATCACCAGCCAAAACACTTTTTTAACACTCCTACTCTCTTTCTCTTTCCGTCCCGGGGCTCTCCGCCCCTTTCTCCTACGGCAGCCTGAGGGATCCAATCAACAGGGACCGACATCAGATCTGTTTCAGTGCATTAACCCCCGTGTTGTCTTCCCGTTGTTTGTGCTTTTTCTGACGTTTTTTGGTGCTTTTTTCTAACGTTTTTGTACCTCTTTTCAACTTTATACTTTATACCAAATTTTTTTGTTTATAAAAAAGCATTAGGAATTATTTTGACTAATTGTTAAAGTCAGAGGATATTGAGTGAATCACAGACTGGTTAATGTCAACATTTAGTCAAGATGCTGTTTTAAAACCATTTTAACATTTTACCTGCAAAGAATGTTGTATGGGTTGCATACAACATACATGCATGCATCCAACTTATTTTGGGGCAATTTAGTTGAAAGAAACCCATATTTCTGATATAAAAAACTTTGAAAAGGGGTCAAATTTGACCCGAGGACAACACCAGGGTTAAAAGACGAGAGACGAAACAAAATAAAACAACATAAGCAGAACAAACCACAGCAAACAACGCGTACTACAATCAAAAAAGTGAAATGAATACAATGTCCCTCTGCCCTTATTGCACTAGAAGGACTGTAGGTCTAATTATTGCAGAACTTGCAGAACTTAACTTTGCTACTTATTACCGACAGGTAATGCACATGCTTTCTTAATACAGAACACAGAAGACTCACAATCAATGGTCAGTCTATTGACAATCAATCTAATGTTTGCCGTGTGTGTGTGTGTGTGGGGGGGGGCAAGCATTAGAGGGCGGCGCCACTAAAAACCATACGGATGAGTCTTAATTGCTGCTTGGACCAACAACTTATGGGAGCGTTTTTTCAGGGGAGGAAAGTCTCGTTTCCTGAGAGAAGACACACACACACACACATATGCACACACACACACATGCACACACACACATGCACATGAACACATACACACACACCTTGGCTGCTGACGGAGGCAGAGGAGTACATTCCCAGCCTCTTCACCAAAAGTTCATCATGCTTTCTGTGTTTTATTTGATCCACTTTTATAAAGAATCTATTTATATTTTATACAACTTTATGAATCCTGTAAAATGTATTCAGCAAACATGTCACAATAAAGTTCATAATAATAATATAATTGTATGCATTCATGTCTCAGTCTCTGTACGAAGAACATTTCAGAGGTTTTCTTCTAATCTAATCTGAAACTAAATCAATATTTTGAAAGCTTTAAGGAATAATGTTACATAATTTATTACTATTATTATTATGTAATAAAATATGTTATTATGACTCCTAATGTATTCATGTTGGACAAGGACTTTTTTTTCCAGCCATGGCAGGACTTTTACCTGTAATGGAGTATTTTTTTAATTGTTGTTAACCCCTAAGAGTACTTGTTAAAATATATTGTGAAGGCCTCTTTAATTTATATATATCTACAGTACAGGCCAAAAGTTTGGACACACCTTCTCATTCAATGTGTTTCCTTTTTATTTTCATGACTATTTACATTGTAGATTCTCACTGAAGGCATCAAAACTATGAATGAACACATATGGAATTATGTACTTAACAAAAAAGTGTGAAATAACTGAAAACATGTCTTATATTTTAGATTCTTCAAAGTAGCCACCCTTTGCTTTTTTTTATTAATAAGGGAAATAATTCCACTAATGAACCCTGACAAAGCACACCTGTGAAGGTAAAACCATTTCAGGTGACTACCTCATGAAGCTCATTGAGAGAACACCAAGGGTTTGCAGAGTTATCAAAAAAAGCAAAGGGTGGCTACTTTGAAGAATATAAAATATAAGACATGTTTTCAGTTATTTCACACTTTTTTGTTAAGTACATAATTCCATGTGTTCATTCATAGTTTTGATGCCTTCAGTGAGAATCTACAATGTAAATAGTCATGAAAATAAAAAGGAAACGCATTGAATGAGAAGGTGTGTCCAAACTTTTGGCCTGTACTGTATATATATATATATACAAGAGCAACCATACAAATTCATACACACACACACACACACACACACACACACACACATGCACCAAAGTCCGGGTTAAGTTTGCAGATCTTTTTCCTCTGAAATCAGATCTAACGACAACACAGCTGTTCATGGTGCGATTATGAGATCTTCACAGCTAATTTCTCATTGAGACAATCCACACACACACCACACACACACCACACACACACCACAGACACACACAGACACACACAGACACACAGACACTCACACACACACACACACGCACCTGCTTCTGTTATGTGTTAACAAACTCTTCCCACAAGAGGGGGCTCTGGTTTATAAAGACATGGCTTCCAGGATGTCTGAAGAAGTGTTCACTGACTTCATGTGCTGTGGGAAATATAGCAATTCAAACATTTTGAATGTAGGTCTTAATTTGGAAGTATTTTGTACATTTTACCCTAGTACAGATGATTTCACTAATTTTAAGGAACTTAAAGCTTCTTCCATCTTTCTAAAAGTTTATTGTAAGTGAATTGAATCTTATTTTGAATTTTCTATCTCTATCTACATATTTATGCTGCTTTCATAATACCCATTAAAGAGTGGGATTGTAAAGCTGCAAAGATTAATCAATTAGATGTCAATTATTAAACTAATCGCCAACTATTTTGATAATCAATTAATCGGTTTGAGTCATTTTTTACATAAAAAAGGTCAAACTTCTCTGATGTCAGCTCGTTAAATGTGAATATGTTCTAGTTTCTACATTTTAATTTTTATAGACTGCTCAAGTTGTGGTTTCACTCCTGCTCTGTGTGTGTGTGTGTGTGCGTGTGTGCGTCTGTGTGTGTGTTTGTCTCTGTGTGTGTGTCCCTCTGTGTGTGCGTGTCTGTATGTGTCTCTGTGTGTGTGTGTGTCTGTGTGTGCATGTCTGTGTGTGTGGGTGTGTGTCTGTGTGTGTGTGTGTGCGTGTGTCTGTGTGTGTTTGTCTGTGAGTCCCTGTGTGTGTCTGTGTGTGTGTGTGTTTGTGTCTGTGTGTGTGTGCGTCTGTGTGTGTGTGTGTCTGTGTGTGTGTGTGTGTGTGTGTGTGTCTGTGTTTGTGTGTGTCTGTGTGTGTGTGCGTCTGTGTGTGTGTGTGTCTGTGTGTGTGTGTGTGTGTGTGTGTGTCTGTGTTTGTGTGTGTGTCTGTGTGTGTGTGTGTGTGTCCCTCTGTGTGTGCGTTTCTGTATGTGTCTCTGTGTGTCTGTTTGTGTGTGTGTGTCTGTGCGTGTGTGTGTGTGTCTGTGTGTGTCCTTGTGTGTGTCTGTGTGTGTGTGTGTCTGTGTGTGTGTGTGTGTGTGTGTGTGTGTGTGTGTGTGTGTGTGTGTGTGTGTCTGTGTGTCTGTGTATGTGTGTGCGCGCGAGGGTGTGTGTGAGTGATTGGGCTTTTTGCTCGGATGCTTCAGCCTTGCGGAAGCGGGATGTTCCTACAGTCCGTGAAGGCAGCAGCAGCAGACAGCAGAGGGACGGGGCTCGGCCCTCATGTGTTCACTTTGTTTATAACGCGCCGAGCCTCCAGGTGACCCCCACACTCAGCTGTCCGGTAGCCACGATCTTCATCCGAAGCGGAATACCTGAGAGTCCAGACACACAGACACACGCAGACGCACACAGACACACACAGACACGTACACACACACACACACAGACACACACTTCTGTCGGTGAGTTCCAACTACTTTTAATCTGAAATGTTTGTTTGATGGCTGCTGCCGCTTAGGAAGAAATAATGTTGGGAAAGAAAGCTCATTAAGCCGTGATGAATATGTTTAATAGAGCTCATTAATGCTTCAGGGCTGCGACTAACTCTAATTATTCTCACTGTCGATTAATATGGCGATCATTTTCTGGATGAATGGATGAGTTTTTTTGGACTCTAAAATGTCAAAAA